>CM062623.1:23754067-23949067 GCA_025617555.3 Puccinia polysora
ATAAAAGAAATAAAAGAAATAAAAGAAATAAAAGAAATAAAAGAAATAAAAGAAAAAAAGAAATAAAAGAAATAAAAGAAATAAAAGAAATAAAAGAAATGAAAGAAATAAAAGAAATAAAAGAAATAAAAGAAATAATAGAAATAAAAGAAATTAAAGAAATTAAAGAAATTAAAGAAATAAAAGAAATAAAAGAAATAAAAGAAATAAACGAAATAAAAGAAATAAAAGAAATAAAAGAAATAAAAGAAATAAAAGAAATAAAAGAAATAAAAGAAATAAAAGAAATAAAAGAAATAAAACAAATAAAAGAAATAAAAGAGATAAAAGAAATAAAAGATATAAAAGAAATAAAAGAAATAAAAGAAATAAAAGAAATAAAAGAAATAAAAGAAATAAAAGAAATAAAAGAAATAAAAGAAATAAAAGAAATAAAAGAAATAAAAGAAATAAAAGAAATAAAAGAAATAAAAGAAATAAAAGAAATAAAAGAAATAAAAGAAATAAAAGAAATAAAAGAAATAAAAGAAATAAAAGAAATAAAAGAAATAAAAGAAGCAAAAGAAATAAAAGAAATAAAAGAAATAAAATAAATAAAAGAAATAAAAGAAATAAAAGAAATAAAAGAAATAAAAGAAATAAAAGAAATAAAAGAAATAAAAGAAATAAAAGAAATAAAAGAAATAAAAGAAATAAAAGAAATAAAAGAAATAAAAGAAATAAAAGAAATAAAAGAAATAAAAGAAATAAAAGAAATATAAGAAATATAAGAAATAAAAGAAATATAAGAAATATAAGAAAAAAACAAAAAAAAAAAAACAAAAAAATGAAAAAAATGAAAAAAATGAAAAAAATGAAAAAAATGAAAAAAAATGAATAAAAGAAATCAAAGAAATGAAAGAAATATAAAAAATAAAAAATAAAAAATATATAAAAAATATAAAAAATATGAAAAATATAAAAAATATTAAAAATATTTAAAATATAAAAAATATAAAAAATATAAAAAATATAAAAAATATAAAAAATATAAAAAATATAAAAAATATAAAAAATATAAAAAATATAAAAAATATAAAAAATATAAAAAATATAAAAAATATAAAAAATATAAAAAATATATAAAATATAAAAAATATAAAAAATATAAAAAATATAAAAAATATAAAAAATATAAAAAATATAAAAAATATAAAAAATATAAAAAATATAAAAAATATAAAAAATATAAAAAATATAAAAAATATAAAAAATATAAAAAATATAAAAAATATAAAAAATATAAAAAATATAAAAAATATAAAAAATATAAAAAATATGAAAAATATAAAAAATATAAAAAATATCAAAAATATAAAAAATATAAAAAATATAAAAAATATAAAAAATATAAAAAATATAAAAAATATAAAAAATATAAAAAATATAAAAAATATAAAAAATATAAAAAATATAAAAAATATAAAAAATATAAAAAATATAAAAAATATAAAAAATATTAAAAATATAAAAATATTAAAAATATAAAAAATATAAAAAATATAAAAAATATAAAAAATATAAAAAATATAAAAAAATATAAAAAATATAAAAAATATAAAAAATATATAAAATATATAAAATATATAAAATATATAAAATATATAAAATATAAAAATATAAAAAATATAAAAATATAAAAAATATAAAAAATATAAAAAATATAAAAAATATAAAAAGATATGAAAAATATATAAAATATATAAAATATAAAATATAAAAAATATATAAAAAATATAAAAGATATAGAAAATATAAAAAATATATAAAATATATAAAATATATAAAATATATAAAATATATAAAATATATAAAATATATAAAATATATAAAATATATAAAATATATAAAATATATAAAATATCAAAAATGTAAAAATATATAAAATATATAAAAAATATAAAAAATATAAAAAATATAAAAAATATAAAAATAAACAAATAAACAAATGAAAAAATAAAAAAATAAAAGAAATAAAAGAAATAAAAAATAAAAAACTAAACAAATAAAAGAAATAAATAGATCAAAATGAAATAAATAAATAAAATAAATAAATGAAATAAATCAGACAGAACAAGAAACAAAAAAGAAAAGAAAAAGAAAAGAAAAAGGAAAGAAAAAGAAAAGAAAAAGAAAAGAAAAAGAAAAGAAAAAGAAAAGAAAAAGAAAAGAAAAAGAAAAGAAAAAGAAAAGAAAAAGAAAAGAAAAAGAAAAGAAAAAGAAAAGAAAAAGAAAAGAAAAAGAAAAGAAAAAGAAAAGAAAAAGAAAAGAAAAAGAAAAGAAAAAGAAAAAGAAAAAGAAAAAGGAAAAGAAAAAGAAAAAGAAAAAGAAAAAGAAAAAGAAAAAGACAAAGACAAAGAAAAAGAAAAAGAAAAAGAAAAAGAAAAAGACAAAGAAAAAGAAAAAGAAAAAGAAAAAGAAAAAGAAAAAGAAAAAGAAAATGAAAATGAAAATGAAAATGAAAAAGAAAAAGGAAAAAGAAAAAGAAAAAGAAAAACAAAATAAAAGAAAAGAAAAGAAAAAGAGAAGAAAAAGAAAAGAAAAAAGAAAGAAACAAAAAATTTGAACTCTTTTTTTTAGTCCCACACAGAAACCAATTTACATAAATATTTTGAATTATGTATTTTTTCCTGCTTTTTTCTTCCTATTTTATCACAAGAACTCAGCCACATAAATCTGCATGTACCTATTCAACATAAGCTTTGGTTCTGCTTTTTTTTCAAGTATTGCACAAACCCAAGTACATAAATACATTTGCAAGTAAGTAAAGTGTGCACACTGAAACCATTAAAGTGTAACAGGGTGATTCAATAAATTAAAAAATTTCAGTGTAACATCTAGGAGCTTCAAGACATGTAATAGAAGATAATTGCAAGCAAAACTTTAGGTTTAGAACTTTCAACATAAATACCATCTCCTATAGCATTTCCTTGTCTGCCACCCCAAAAGCTTCATTTTGGATGATTCTTGATATCCTCAATTACTCTGCAAAAAAAACTTGAATTTTTTCAAAATTACCTCTTTCCTTTCTTTCATTTTGGGTCAAATTGAATCACATCAATTGCTAATTCTCATTTGAATCACTTCATAAATCCAACCATATATAATCAAACTTTTCCTAATCAACTACTTTACAAACCTCCACTCATAAATTGGTTGTGGATTGATTGCCATCCATATACCATTCTCTTTTGAAAATTCTAAACCTAGAATAAATATTTCTTTGATAAAGAATCACAGTTACATACAAACATAGAATACATGTTTCTTTGGTAAAGAATCACATTTCCCCGCAGGACCCATCCCCCAACTCATCAGATAAATGACCAATGTTTTCATGCAATATTCAGATAGAATAAAACAGCCTTTTAAATCAAAACTCATGGATGGAATATCTGGATTGAAAATGAGCAAAACTTGTGTTATGGAATTCCAGAATAGAGGCCTCTCTCAAGCTTGCGTGTTGGTAAGTCTTCACCATGAGCACCAAACAAGAAAATTCGAAGAAACTGATTTGATTGTTTGTCCAGGGATACCTTATCAAGCCATGCACAAAGAGCCAAAACTTTTTAAATAATTCAAAAGAAACATGATACACAAGCCATGTCATATTTTGAAATTGGAAGAACCTTGAATTGATAATTGCAGGTGCAAGGGGAATGCCCCCAAGCCTTATGCCCTGAAACATTTGTGGGTTAAAGCAGTTATCCAACATTTAGAATATTGCCGAATGGAACTACCATTTCACTTATGAAATAGCAAACTCCTCATTTATGATTTCTGGATTTTTCCTTAAAATCCTTAACTTTTTTCAAAGCACAAATTCCACATAAATTTGAAGATTTTTGAAGGTATCTTGGTTTTTGAATACCTCTAAAAAGAAATTCATAAGGGCCATGATGGTATTACTTTTGATCTTTGTGCAGATTTGGATTAACTGCATTATTTTATCCATTCTAGATTGGTAGCTCCTCCAGAGGCATTTTGTATATTTTTTCATTCAATTTTTTTTCTATCACACCTTCTGTGATAAGGCTGGATATTCATTTTCCTCACCAAAAACAGGTTTTCTTTAAACAGATGAATCCCTGGATGAAGTTCTTCAATCATAAAAAAAAGTAAAAAATATGCTCCCTCAGTATTTGTGAAGAAATGCAATTAATTTTTTTACAAGGGAAATAAGATATTCACACTTTGAACAAAACTTCAAAATACATCCACTCAGAAAAGAATGCAGGCAATTTCAGAGTAATAATTAAATTTGGGGAATTTCAACTTTTCTTCTTTCAAACTCAAAAAGGTAGCTTCTCAGAATTTTTTGGAGTAATTCTGTTGGTGCTAGATCATTTAATAACCTAAAGCGATTCAATCAAATTTCTTAGGCAACTTTCAGGGAGGTATCTTTGGTCAAGGTTTTCATTGAGCATTGGGAAATGTTAATTTGTGACCTTGCAACCCCCATTCACAACCTAAAAAGGGTGGTGTGGCGCAATTTTGAACCCATTTTTGGTTGTGAATGGCAGTTAACAACTTATTTTGGGTTGTGAATGGCAAGAAAAAAAATAAATAAAAAGTTTTAGAATGTATTTCATATATATATATATATATTAAATAATAAATAATAAATAATAAATAATAAATAATAAATAATAAATAATAAATAATAAATAATAAATAATAAATAATAAATAATAAATAATAAATAATAAATAATGAATAATAAATAATAAATAATAAATAATAAATAATAAATAATAAATAATAAATAATAAATAATAAATAATAAATAATAAATAATAAATAATAAATAATAAATAATAAATAATAAATAATAAATAATAAATAATAAATAATAAATAATAAATAATAAATAATAAATAATAAATAATAAATAATAAATAATAAATAATAAATAATAAATAATAAATAATAAATAATAAATAATAAATAATAAATAATAAATAATAAATAATAAATAATAAATAATAAATAATAAATAATAAATAATAAATAATAAATAATAAATAATAAATAATAAATAATAAATAATAAATAATAAATAATAAATAATAAATAATAAATAATAAATAATAAATAATAAATAATAAATAATAAATAATAAATAATAAATAATAAATAATAAATAATAAATAATAAATAATAAATAATAAATAATAAATAATAAATAATAAATAATAAATAATAAATAATAAATAATAAATAATAAATAATAAATAATAAATAATAAATAATAAATAATAAATAATAAATAATAAATAATAAATAATAAATAATAAATAATAAATAATAAATAATAAATAATAAATAATAAATAATAAATAATAAATAATAAATAATAAATAATAAATAATAAATAATAAATAATAAATAATAAATAATAAATAATAAATAATAAATAATAAATAATAAATAATAAATAATAAATAATAAATAATAAATAATAAATAATAAATAATAAATAATAAATAATAAATAATAAATAATAAATAATAAATAATAAATAATAAATAATAAATAATAAATAATAAATAATAAATAATAAATAATAAATAATAAATAATAAATAATAAATAATAAATAATAAATAATAAATAATAAATAATAAATAATAAATAATAAATAATAAATAATAAATAATAAATAATAAATAATAAATAATAAATAATAAATAATAAATAATAAATAATAAATAATAAATAATAAATAATAAATAATAAATAATAAATAATAAATAATAAATAATAAATAATAAATAATAAATAATAAATAATAAATAATAAATAATAAATAATAAATAATAAATAATAAATAATAAATAATAAATAATAAATAATAAATAATAAATAATAAATAATAAATAATAAATAATAAATAATAAATAATAAATAATAAATAATAAATAATAAATAATAAATAATAAATAATAAATAATAAATAATAAATAATAAATAATAAATAATAAATAATAAATAATAAATAATAAATAATAAATAATAAATAATAAATAATAAATAATAAATAATAAATAATAAATAATAAATAATAAATAATAAATAATAAATAATAAATAATAAATAATAAATAATAAATAATAAATAATAAATAATAAATAATAAATAATAAATAATAAATAATAAATAATAAATAATAAATAATAAATAATAAATAATAAATAATAAATAATAAATAATAAATAATAAATAATAAATAATAAATAATAAATAATAAATAATAAATAATAAATAATAAATAATAAATAATAAATAATAAATAATAAATAATAAATAATAAATAATAAATAATAAATAATAAATAATAAATAATAAATAATAAATAATAAATAATAAATAATAAATAATAAATAATAAATAATAAATAATAAATAATAAATAATAAATAATAAATAATAAATAATAAATAATAAATAATAAATAATAAATAATAAATAATAAATAATAAATAATAAATAATAAATAATAAATAATAAATAATAAATAATAAATAATAAATAATAAATAATAAATAATAAATAATAAATAATAAATAATAAATAATAAATAATAAATAATAAATAATAAATAATAAATAATAAATAATAAATAATAAATAATAAATAATAAATAATAAATAATAAATAATAAATAATAAATAATAAATAATAAATAATAAATAATAAATAATAAATAATAAATAATAAATAATAAATAATAAATAATAAATAATAAATAATAAATAATAAATAATAAATAATAAATAATAAATAATAAATAATAAATAATAAATAATAAATAATAAATAATAAATAATAAATAATAAATAATAAATAATAAATAATAAATAATAAATAATAAATAATAAATAATAAATAATAAATAATAAATAATAAATAATAAATAATAAATAATAAATAATAAATAATAAATAATAAATAATAAATAATAAATAATAAATAATAAATAATAAATAATAAATAATAAATAATAATAATAAATAATAAATAATAAATAATAAATAATAAATAATAAATAATAAATAATAAATAATAAATAATAAATAATAAATAATAAATAATAAATAATAAATAATAAATAATAAATAATAAATAATAAATAATAAATAATAAATAATAAATAATAAATAATAAATAATAAATAATAAATAATAAATAATAAATAATAAATAATAAATAATAAATAATAAATAATAAATAATAAATAATAAATAATAAATAATAAATAATAAATAATAAATAATAAATAATAAATAATAAATAATAAATAATAAATAATAAATAATAAATAATAAATAATAAATAATAAATAATAAATAATAAATAATAAATAATAAATAATAAATAATAAATAATAAATAATAAATAATAAATAATAAATAATAAATAATAAATAATAAATAATAAATAATAAATAATAAATAATAAATAATAAATAATAAATAATAAATAATAAATAATAAATAATAAATAATAAATAATAAATAATAAATAATAAATAATAAATAATAAATAATAAATAATAAATAATAAATAATAAATAATAAATAATAAATAATAAATAATAAATAATAAATAATAAATAATAAATAATAAATAATAAATAATAAATAATAAATAATAAATAATAAATAATAAATAATAAATAATAAATAATAAATAATAAATAATAAATTATAAATTATAAATTATAAATTATAAATAATAAATTATAAATAATAAATTATAAATTATAAATTATAAACCATAAATAATAAATTAAAAATTATAAATAATAAATTATAAATAATAAATTATAAATTATAAATAATAAATTATAAATAATAAATTATAAATAATAAATTATAAATAATAAATTATAAATAATAAATTATAAATAATAAATTATAAATAATAAATTATAAATAATAAATTATAAATAATAAATTATAAATTATAAATTATATGGAGTAGTGTATGGGCCCCCACGCGTTGAGGGGCCCTACACGACTCCCACAGGCCTTGTGGGGCCATGTACACGGCTCCCACACGACTGGAGCCATGAATTTAACATCACCCTTTCTCTTTTCCTACCGTAGAGCTTTGATGAATATCACCAAGTCAATAGATACTCATTGGAAAAAAATCTGAAATTCCCTACAACAATCCCAGGTTCAATCACTGCCATCATCTTTCCTTCATCAACCAATCCACTACACTACCTCTCTAGTCCCATCCAAGTCTTCATGTCTACTACATTGCATATCAACCCTAGCAAGAGAGGTTTTTCTTCAAGACCTTTCAATAATCAGCTCCCCTTTCTGTGGTTTCAATTGGTCTGAGCCTTGGGAATTGCTTTAGAACCAGTTGTTCATGGGACTCATCATTAAACATTGGAACCATGTCCATGCACATGGTGCATTTTGAAACTACCCATTCAAATCAGTGCATAACACCAAATTCAACCTTACCATTGTCCTCAAGAGGTTGTTCATGGGTAGGAGATCAGATCTTAATTCAAGAAAATATCTTTCAGAAGCCCATGCAGCAAAAAAAAAAATCAGACATGAAAATCCAGATGGCGCAAACAAGTAAGCAATTACTTGCTATCATCCCTTGGTATTTTTTACCCCAATTTTTTTCACATGGTTTTTCCTCTCTACCTACAGCTGTCAAATCAACAAACAGAGATCTTGGAATAACTTGCATTACCAGAAAATCAGTCTATTATCTTCAGTGAAACACAATGATTCTTCGGAACTGAGTTCTCCAATGAAAAAGTCTTCCAGAAGGTCCAGTGCCAATGGAAATCTCAAGGTTTCTCTGCCCTTGGTCACCAAATAGATAAAACATTTTAAAACATGAAAGCTGAGAAGCTTGGTAGACAATAAAAACGTAGCCAGTCAATGTGGAGGATGCAGAAACCTTCCAACCTCCAAGAAAAACTCACAAAAGCGCCAAAAAAACTCCCCAGAAACTTTTATCATCCTGATTTGATTTATTCCTTTTTAATGGAGGGTAAACAGATTTTGGATATGCAGCCTCCAATTGACCTTTCCTTCACAATGTCTAAATTCATAACTTAAATTATTTGTAGATCTAAAGTCATGTTTCAATATTCATTCTTGTGATAATAGAATGTTCAACTCTCCCTATTTTAATCCATAGACTCTTGCAAGGATATCCTACTTAGAACATTTTTTTCATCAGAAGTACCTGTGTTGTAAAGTCACATAAATATTGCTAAACATTGAACATGTCCAAAGTGTTTTCATTGCTTTTCCCAACATCAAAATAAATTCTACATTGTGTAATTATTATCAACATAACTGTACCAATACCATTTACATAAAATGTCCTTCATGCAATGATTTGATGTGTTACATACCTGTGACATATAAGTCTGCGTTTGGAAACCGTGCACATGTATGTGTATGTGTATATGGCCATGGGAGAGTCCCAAAACAACATTTTTCCTCAAAAATATACACCTTTAGGTTTCAATATAAACCCCCATTTTCAAATTTATATGTAACCCTAGATGTGAAGGGTAGATTATAGGGTTGAACCTGAATTTCCAGCCCCACCAGAATTATGGGCCACAAGAAACAGTGTACGTAGTGATGCACATGCACAAATACACTTTTTTGAACCACCCTGTATGTTTCATATGTGACATACAGGGTGTAACTTCTTTTTGGCATTGCAGCACAAGTTACACCCCAGTGGCTGAACAGAGCCTAAGGGGCCATTTGGCTGCCATTTTAATTGTAACTGTAACTCCCCCCTGGAAAAATTGAAGTTACAGTGAGTTAAAGTTACACAATTTTGGGTTTTTGGCAAGCACTGTAACCCATCAAGTGTAACTTCTATGGAGGTTACACTCCCATTCTGCCCCTGCAAAAAAATTTAACAGCATGTTACAAGGTTTTGACCTTGTAACTAGCGGTAACCTTTCCCTTTCCCACCCATTCTTGAAGGTTACAGTTACAAATGGGTAGTATTTTTGGCTGCAGAGCCCCAGGGGCTTGTCCAAATTTAAGGTTACATGTGGCAGCCAAAAGCACCCTAAATCTTTGCATGCTGGGTGATCAACAAACACGGCATAGGTGATTTATGCCAACAACCTTGGCAAGGGCTTGAAAACAGAATTGTATGTATGTTGGCCCCTCAGCATATAACTTGATTTTAGTTCACTCCACATGGGTTTTGACCATATGTACTCAATGTGTTTTACCTTGGCTGCTCAGCATTCAACCCCATTTTTTGCACACCACAAGGGTTCTGTACACTGGCCACTTAGCATAAAACTCTGGTTTGAAGCACTCCACTAGGGTGTGGGAATAATGAAATTGTTTGTTGCATGCTGGCTCCCGAGGGTGCACCTTCATTTTGGAGCACTTCAGAAGGGCATGGGCATAATGCACTTGGGTGTGGTACGCTGGCCACCTAAGGCACAACTCTATTCTGGAGCACTCCTTAGCTGGGTGAGTTGCCAGCAAATAACACCCATGTACTTTTCCCCCACATTATCCAATTCGTCCCTGAAGCAGGAGAAGATAAAAAAACAAAGAAAAAAACAGCAAAATATATATATATATTGGAGCATGCCATACCAGGATGGGTTTCCCAGCAGATACCACTCATGTACTTTGCCCCCACATCATCCAATGAGTACCTCAAGCAGAAAAAGATAAAAAAACATAAGAAAAAATAAAAATAAAATAAAAATTAATAATAAAAAATAAAGTTGAAAAAATATCCAACTTCTGTAATCCAATTCAACTTGTCATCTCAATTCTCAAAGGCACAAATAATGTGTATATTTATTTGGTCATATTCTGAACTAAAAGTTGTTTAATGATATATATGGTGTTATTTAAAACTATGTTCCTGCAAGAGAATTTTTATCCCCCTGGTTTAACAGGCAGTAGAATTCTCACTCCAACCTGGTGGTTGAAAAAGTGAATTCTTCACTCCAACAGTATGTTGGATTCTTTGGCTCACTCCTTATTTAATTTTCTCAATCCACCAATTACATAGTTATGTAATTGGAGGTAGCATTTCTTATGATTTGGAGGTTGAATGGGTTGTACACTTGCCCCTGGAACTTCTGGAGCATGTGGGTTGAGCTCCACTTGTGGATGCTTTCCAGGACCAGAGGGGATTGAAGGTTTAGTAGATTAAAGATAGGTCAATGTAGAGTTGAGGGTGATGTGAAATCCTCTGTAAATCATAGAGGGGGGAGGTGATATCAGCTGAGGATACAACAGACATACTTCTTGAGATAAAGCTTGGATACAGGTGAGATACAACTTTCCTCCTGCATACGGATGGCACCCTATTTTTTGTGTTTTATTTGAACACAAAAAGAAACTTGGGAATCAAACATTCTGCCTTTTGGAAAAACAAATTCTTGTCACAAAACAATACTCACCTGTTGGATAATTTTTCTCTCAGCACAAAAGTGAGTAAACTTTGGAGTTTTTGGAAAAAGTGGGATTGAAGAATAAATTTTCTTGGGTTCTTTTGGCTTATGGGAACAGTGGCAAGCACCAGCCTTGCTTGTTTAAACATGGCTGCATTAAAGGACTTAATTGAAAGTGTTGTTACCAAAGCTTTGTATTCTAGGGATTGGGGTAGGGAGTTGGAAAAGAAAAAATTGGAAGCCCCAATTGCATCCTGATCTAGGTTTACAATTGAGGAAGAAGATGGTTCTTCAAAAATGGAATTGAGTCAAGGTGGTGGGTCACATTTTTGAATAATTTTATGTGGCTTGATCAATACTAATGTAACAATGGGGGGTGTAACTATGTAACTAACAGGTGCAAGAAACCCTTGACCCTCCTCCTGTGAGAGCCTTTCTTAGTAGGAGTTAATCCAAGATTTATTGTAAAAAATGGGCAGCCATGCATGGCTATGCATTGAAAAAATTTAAGTTGAAAAAGGAAAAATATGTTGACCCAGCATTCAAAATATTTGGAGTATATTAATGGCTGTGCCTCACCAAAAAGCAAAGGCAACCTCACACAAGGATGGTTGGGTGTCAATTCATGATCCATGCAAGTTTCACAGTAGCAGTTCTCATGTGTCATCTCTCCATTAGAGAGGACAAAAACAATCATGAACCATCTGAAAACCCCCTCAGTGCATCCTCAATTGAGTAAAATCTCTGGTTTAGCCTTGGGTCAACTTAAAGAAGGCATGGCAGATGGGCTCAATACAGTGCAACTCAGGAGGAAATTGAGAAAGATTGATGGTGGATAATACATTGAAAATTGAAAAATCTATAACACTAAGCGCAATTTAAAGCAAGCAGAACTCAAATGAAAAAAGTTTATGGAAATTCTATTTGATATGTTCCAGAAATCCCAGTTTAATTCCAGGTCCAAATTTGTTGGAGAGGGTCACTTAGAGGCCCTGTTCTCGGCTCATCCTGTGTCTATAAAACTTTGTCAAAAATACCATCATATTCCTTTTTTTAATTGTACTTATAAAACAAATGGGTACAACATCCCTCTATTGCATGTTTTAGGAATGACAGCCAAAAGGAAAACATTTACAAAGGATTTTTTTTATAAAAAAAGAAACATTTGAGTTCTACATTTGGAAAGTGAATGCACAAAAAGAGCTGGCTTATGATCCCAAGAGGCTTCCCAAATTCTTGGTGATGGACCATGAAAAAGCTCTTATTTGTGCAATGGAACATATTTTCCCTGAGCCATCTAGACAGTTGTGCTCCCCGCACTTTTCTAAAAATATTCAAGCAAATTTTCAAGTTTTCTTTAGTAATGACAATGAAGGATGGCAAATTTTTATGACTCTGTGGGCAAAGTATGGCCCCTTTAAAACCAAGGTGGAGGCAGAATTCAATGATTCAGAACTCACAGTAGGCCAATTTATTGCTTCTTCTATTCATCTCTGCTGGGAATGCTTATGTTGAAACTTGTATACAGTGTTTCTTGAAATACCGTGAGGATGTGCTCAATTATATAGAAAAGAACATTTTCCCTATAAAATAGAAGTTGGTAGTGGCATGGACTTTTGTCAACCCAGACTTTGGAAATAAAAAAACATCTTGGGTAGAAGGGTCCCATGCTACTTTCAAATAATTACTTTCTGGATCTTTAGGGAAAATTTGGGATGTGTAAAAATCTGGAATTGAAAGCCAAATCAAATCAGTGAACCATTGAAAGCCAAATCAAATCAGTGCATTTGTTGCTTAAAAACTGTAAAATAAAGTTATGAACTTTTCTGCCAAAATAACTTTCACTTTTGGGTTACAAATTTTCAATTGAGGCAATCAAAAAGTTGAACTTGATTTTTTTTTTGGTGTTTTTACTTCAGGGCTAGTCCATTAAGGTTGACTTTATAGAAGCATTTTTTGGTGTTTTTACTTTAGGGCTATTCCATTGAGGTGGGATTGATAGAAGTCTTTTTTGGTGTTTTTTCTTTAGGGCTAGTCCATCAAGGTGGGCTTGATACAAGTCCACCTCATGTTTACTTCAGGGCTTTTCCATAGATTTTTTCATTTTTTATTTTTATGGGCTTTGCATTCATGGCCCCAGAGTAGTGAAATTTTTAGAATTTCATTTTTTTTTCATTTTTTCATTTTTCTTTTTTTGAAGTTTTTGTTTTTTTTTTTTTATTTTTGGTCAATTTCTTATTTATTTTTATTCATTTTATTTTATTTTCAATTTCTTTTTTTTTCTTTTTTGCTCACCGCAAACCGGTTCTGTGGTCTGGTTTTCAACCCATCTGAGTTGTGAAAAGCAGTTCAAAATGGGATTGATTGGGAATGGCAATTCATGGCTCTGATGAGTTGCAAACCACGCCAAATGACCCATTTTGGGTTGTGAATGGGTTGCGTAGGGTTGCAAATATAACATTGCCCTTTTGATAATAGACAGAAGCATATATTTTAAGTCATATATTAAATGAATTCAATTCTTCTCAGTCCTCTTAATTATTTATTGGTGATTCTGGTGGGTGAGATGAAGCAACTATGACTCATAGGTATGCTCTTGAGTTTGTTGAAAGACATATTAAAGATCTAATGTATTTTAATTTGAATGTTTGAGGAAAATGAAGATTTCTTGGAATTTATTCTGGGAAAATTTTAGCTGTTTCTCAAAAGGGTACAAATTCTAAAATATTTGATGAAATTTTGAGAAATTCTTCATTCTGGAGTTATTTTAAACTTTCCCCCCCCCCCAATTCAAATATCTGTGTTGAAGGTGATTGTTATTATTATTTTTTGACAAGATGTTGGGTATGTTCTGAATTTCATAAAAAATTCAAATGGAATAATCATGCTTCAACACATTGTTATTCATGAAAATAATGAATATCATGCTTTAGAAAAATTAATAAATATTTTCTTCCAAAACTTACACACCCACTATATTGATGACAGTTACCTAATTTGTTTTTTTATCCTAGTTTTCAAGAATATCCAAGCGTAATAGATAAAATCATTAGTGCTGGATTAACTTCCTTGGAGTGAGGAAGATAATATCATGACTATTCACTCAAGGCATGGTTCTCCAGATCATGACACTCAAAATTTGTACCAACAAAATTTCCTCAAGTAATATTTTCATCAAAAACTTTCTCCTGATAGATAAAAAATCACAAATTCAGAAAATTTCAAATTTGAGCCTTTATTTTCATGATAAAGCTTTCAACCATGGACAGCTATATGTTAAATTTTCAATTTTTTGATCCAGAAGCTCCACATAGGTACTGGTTGAAAAGAAACCTAAAAACATTATTTTATTTGAAACTGAAAACATGTTTTTCCATGAAATATGGAATGCTATCCAGCAATTAAATTAAATTTCAAGATTTCCATGATATATACTTTTTTTTAAATTCTTATCTTTGGAATTACTTGAAAAAAATTTCATTTTGTGTTTTTTTTTTTAATTTTTTTCCCAAATCGTTCCCTTGATTTAAGTTATATAAAAAAAACCCATTTGTTCATGTCAATTTTTCTTATTAAATTGGTTTACCATGAGTTGTTGAATTCTATGCATCTCTAAAATCAGATACCAAGATTTCCAGGATATATAATTCTTTTTAATTGCTTATCTGTTGGAATACTTGGACTTCTTTTCATTTCATTCTTTTAAAAAGATCCATTCCACTGATTTCCCACTTGATTGAAATCATATATTATTTAAAAAATATCAAATCTGTTCATTTCAATTTCTTTTTATCTAATTAATTCCCCAAGCTTGGGTTAGAAAGACTAGTGACTACTAATACCAAATGATGGGAGTTGATAGCTTCTGCGTGAATGATTGAATAGAGTGCCTGAGTGATAATTTTAGGGACTAGTGCATTAAAATGATTTTTAAAATCGATTTTTATTTGAATAATTGAGAATATCCATGATTTATTATAATAATTGGAATTTGTATTGAATTGAAGTTACATATTACAAGAGTACATAGCTTTTGTCCAATAGTAATGATTTTAGATGTAGAGGTTGGGCATGGGTGATTGTTGGAAAGTAGCAAGATAGATGGTGACCCAGCACAAGAAATAAATGATCACTTGAAGGAAAGTGGATTATCAGATTACAAATACCCCTTTGAAATTTTAAATTTTGCTTGCCTACAAGTTTTCACTTATTTTTACTGGGGAATGTTTCAAAGGCAGGGGTAGCTATCTTCAAGAAAAAGAAAAAAAATGAAACAGATTTTTATGAAGATAAAAGCATTACTGGGTTTTGGTAGAGTGCATTTTTATTGACAGATTTTTGTTGTTTTTCTTGATAAGTTAATTTTTCATTAGTTTCTTTTTGAATTTAGGGAGCCAAAGAAGGTAGGTTTCCAAACATATGAGAATGAATAAAAGGAACAGCAGACTGGAGAAAATAAATAAATGAGGCATGACAGTGACAAGAAAGGACAAATGAAACTGCAGAAAGATAGCAGAAGATGGAAAAGATCATACCAAAGTGGTTTATGGTAATGAGGAAGAAGATGGCCAGAGGATATTACACTGAGAAATTAAGGTTAGGAGGGCTATGTGAAGGAGCTTGAGGAGAATATTGGTAGGTGAATATGGGACAGAATGCAAGTGGAGGATGTTTTCTTTCCTCGCCAAATGAGAGTAGAGTTGAGCATTCCCACTTTTATTAGTTATAAAGCCTTGTATTGATCTTGAAGAAGTCCTAGGGTGATTTATCTGAGCCAAAAATATTTGAATAAAGGTGGGAGTTTATTTTGGAGAGGTAGCAATGATAAAATATGGACTCCTGATCATCAATTTTTTTTATTACTATTTCTAAAAACAGCAATTATAGGCATGGTTCAATCTAATTAAACACAAGGAAAAAAATATTGAATAGAAGAATGACATGAAAAGTCTTGAATTAGTGTGAGTAAAAGGGCTCCATGCCAAGGGAGAGATGATTAGGCAGGGAAATCTTACCAGAAGTTCTAGGCAAGTTTTTTCTTCTTTTTTGTCTTTCTTGGTCTTCTTTTGATTCTTTCAGCCTTATTTGGTCTTTTTTCTGGATTATCTCTATCTACCCTTGTTTTCCCTTTGGTATTTCTATCCGCCTTGAGTTTCTGAACCTGTTTTTAGTTTGTTTTCTGGTCTGTCTTGGTCTAATTAGCATCTTGGTTCTTTCAATATGCCTAGATCTTTCTCTCAGTCCTTCTTTCCACCTATGCTCTGGTATTATGTGCTTCCTGAGGTTTGTCTTGGTCTTCTCAGTCAAGCTTGATCTTTCTTTTAGGATTTTTCCTCCTCTCATTTTCCTGCTGTCTTCCCTGATCTGGGTCTGGTGGGGCTCTGAGCTTAACTGTTTGGAAGGTCTGGAGGAGGTTTTTCTTCTTCTTCTTTGATGTCTTGGTCTGCATTTTTTTCTGTTTGGAGGCCTTTGTCTTTCTTACTGGTCTTCCTATTAGCAAATCTTTGTGAATGGTGGTTCTGATGGCTATTGGTGGGGGTTTTCTGACTTGCTTGATGGTCTTGAAGTTTTTTGATAGTCAGCCTGTTCTTTGATTGAGATCTAAGGTGTTTTGAGCCTTGGATTGGCTGGCTGGCTGGCTTACTGGCTGCCTGACTGGCTGGCTGGCTGGCTGGATGGATGGATGGCTGGCTGGCTGGCTGGCTGTCTGGCTGGCTGTCTGGCTGGTTGGCTGGCTGGCTGGCTTTCTAGATTTCTGGATGGCTTACTGGAATGGACATGCAGCTGCGCGGTTTTCTGCCCTGCACAACTACTCCAATTTATCCCAATTGGTATTACTTTTTGGGGCTCTCTACAGGCTCTGGTCATTTGTTTATTTGTTTTATTGGGCTGTTTTTGAACCTGTTGGTCTTTTTTTGGTGGTGGTTTTTTGAGGCTGTTCTGCCTGGGTTTAAGGTGATTGTTTGTTCAATGGATGGAGAGTGAAGAGCAGCAAGTTGGAAATTGGGATTATCCAAGCCTGTATTTGCATGGATGTTTTCCCCATGCAACTACTGTTCTTTTTCCAAATTGGGAAAGCTTAGAACTGTGGTAGTTTGCCAGAAGCCATCAATTGCAAATAATTTTAGCTTTCTCAATTTGGATAACTCTGAGATAGTTGGAATGTAGTCATGTAAGGGCAAATACCAAAGATCAACTAATTATTTTTTTTTTTTGATAATATTTCAACAGAGGAGAGATTGAGGCAGTAGGATAGCCAATGAGATGGATGAGCAGAGCATTTTTATTTAGAGTTTCACAATTTATCTGGAGGATACACAACAGGAAAGGAAAGCATGACAAAGAAATCACAGATTACAAATATAACAAGAAGCAGACAGAAGAAAGTATAAAACCAATAGAACAAGATTGTGATTTTTCAACATGTCTGATCATTGGATGAGGGAAGTAATGAAAGGACTGATAGGAAGTGACCACTAATTTTGAGGAGAGATGAGGAATTAAAAGGCTTAGCAAGTGCATTAGCAATCATTTGATTCTCACAAATCAGTTTGATGTTGATTGATTGTGATTAGTAGAGCTCCCTGAGAAGATTTAATTTGATTTGAGGTGCCTTTTCTTAGAATTTCCTTCAAATTTTTTTGTTTTTTCATGAAGCCCTTTTTTATCAACTTTAAATTTTTTTGGATTCAGTTTAACCTCCCAAATCTATGGGATGAGGTGGGTAAGCCAGAATTTTTCTTGAAGGTTGTTTTATAGGGTGGATAACTCTAATTTTTTGGAGCAGATCATGAAGTTGTTTTGCTTCTTGATTTTCCAGGAAACTGGAAAGTTTAGCCAGAAGGAGATCTTTCTGATTTTAGAAAATCTGGATATGGGATGGTTGTCCCAAGTTTCATTGGTGTTGAAGTCGACACAGAGAGGAGCTCTTTGTGTTTTGAGGTGGAGAGCTAGATTGGTGGTTCCTTTGATGTATTTCTAGAAATGGGTGACTTCTTTCCAATGTCAAATCCCAGGTCTGGGTTTGAATCTGGACAGAAACAAGACTTTTAAGGATATTTCTGGGCAATTCTGGCATGCAAGGTTGTTAAGAATTCCAGTCAATGTTCAATATTTTTATCCCAGAGAAGCCAATTTTTCTTTTTCTGAGTTGGTGGCTGGATTAAGTTGAATTACTGGGGTCAATGGTGTGGCCATTGGCTTGCAGTTGGATAGATGAAAAGATTGAAGACTTTCTAGATCACAGGGGTTTTGATTGATTGAATAGAGTCTGGTTTCATGTGGATTTTCATTCTGAGGAGTGTATCCGGATTTTGGGCTGATGAGTCAGAAAATCAAAGGATGAACTATTGTTTAAAAAATCAGGTCTGCCTTTAATGATCAAAATAACATGGAAAAAAACAAATGATTGTCTGTCCTGATGAATGAATACACAGGCTTCAGATGAGGATTGTTTTTAGTTGAGTTTTTTAAACCAGGAATTCAGAGTAGAGTGTCAGTTTTTGGGGGCTTGTTTGAGACTGCAAAGAGATTTTTTCTGTTTCAGAAAGGTAGAGGATTGGTGTGATTCTTTAGGATTTCTGATCTATAAGTCTTCTTTAAGCGGAGAATAGATAAAGGCGCTCTTCACATCAAATTTTCAAATGGGAAGCTGGCGATCAATTTCAAGAATAAGAATAGGAAGGAGCAAGGGAAATTTTTTGGTAGGAGTAAAGGTCTCATTTTATTCAACTTCAGGGACTTGCAAGGAGCATTGGATACAGAGAAAGGCTTTAACCTTTTCTTTGGAGGAGAATGTAGTGGTTTTGAGTTTGGTGAACCAGGTGGTATTTAGATGTTGATCCGGTGTTTCCTTGTAGTCTTTCCAGAAATTGTGATCCTTTATATTCATCAGCTCAACTTGTTTGTCTTTGTGTACTTAATCAGGGTTGAGAGAGGAGGTTTGAAGGCTGTACTTCTTAGGTTTCAATTTTGAGGTTTGTTCCCATAGAAAAAAAGTAGAAGGGGGAGGATAGATATGAGATTGGTCAGTTGTAGAAGTTTCAGGAGAGTTTGGAGCTTCATTTTTTGTTCATGGATTGGAGTTTCAAAAAGGAGTTCATTGAGAAAATATTTTTCTCGCGGTGTATTGGGTCGGAGGAGAGGTTTGTAGCTAGATTTTGGGCTTATAATTTTTTCAATGTGCCAATCTTTTTGAGATGATCTGATTTTTTGGGGGGATAGAAGGCAAGAAACTGTAAATTTTTGGTTTCCAACAATTTTTTTGACATCAAGAGGATTTGATAGGACTGAAGATTTTGGTTTTCATTTAATAGAGTTCCTAGTTCTCCAGGAGGAAGAATCTTTGAGCCTGGTGATTTAGGGAGAACAAGGAACAAAACTGGAGTGCTGAGAGGTTGGAAGTAAGAAATATGAAGAAATTGTTTCTTGAAGGATTTTTACAGATATTTCTTTCTTTTGTGAGGAATTATTCAATTTTTTGTAAGGGTGACAGCCAATAAAACTTTGAACCACAGATTTGTAGGAATACTGGAGTCTAGAAGATTGGCTCTGAGGGATTGCAGAATTTTGCAATCAAACATGTTTTCAAGTCCCTTTTGTTGAGGAGTGTAGGGATTGGATTAACTTTGGAGATGTGATTTTTCTTTCAGAATTAATCAATGGCAGTATTTTTGAATTCAGTTCCTCAGTCAGATTGAAGGATTGTTTGAAAGTAGCTGAGTTTTTTTGCTTTCAGATTGTAGGATGTAAAGAGTCAGAACCGCTAAGGATATATTTCACCAAGGCCGCGCGGAGATAAAATAGTAGGTACAAGTGTCACAGTAGCCGTGATATCTGCCCGTGATATGTGTATAGTTTGACCTAACCACAACACCCCCCTACAAACTATGCAATCAAGAAAAAACGCCAACAAAAAAGAAATTGTTTTTGTGCCCCTAACCGTTTTGTCATTATATCCGCTAGCTGATTTGTCATATCAATCCATGTCACATTTATTTTTAAGTCCCTAATAACATCATTACCAAAGAAAAAATTTCGCGCTATATGCCTCATTCTAGACCAGGATCCATTATTATTAGCTACTAGTACCGCCCCCCTGTTATCACAATATAAAGAAGTTTTGATTGCAGGAAATAAATCAAGAGCCATGGAATGGAGAGATACAAAAAATTCTACCCCGGTCCCCAGAGAGATAAATTCCGCATTGCAGGTCAAAGTGGCCACAGTTTTCTGCCGCTTCAACTCCCATGATACCAGGCAGTCATCAAGCATGATTAGAAAGCCAGAGGTCGATTGATGGAATTAACCTCCCCAATCTGCTTCCACCCAGAGTTGCAATCCCGCCTTGTTTGTCTTGAGGAGGAGCTGGTTTCCAATTGTGGCGGAGATGTACCAGAGAAGATGTTCCAGGGCCCCCCAGTGTGTCGCATTGGGCTGTTTACTGAACCTTGATAGATAATTCACCGTGAAAGAGATATCCGGTCCAGTCCCCAGGGCTAAGTATTTTGTAGAACCAATATAGCTTTGAAACTCCTTGGCCAGTATAGCGGGCCCATTGTCATTAGTCAAGAGTGAGACGTCAGGAAGTTTGGTGTTAGAATTTATAAGTTTAGACCGCGACCAATTCCATTTGTCAATAATTTGGTTCACCAGTAACTGTTGATCGAGGGCCAGCCTGCCATTAACCTTTGTCAGGTTGATACCAACAATCCAATTAAACCCTTCCTCCCATTTCAGCTTCACCTTCCTTTCCATCTCAATCTGCAGTTCCCTGAGGACCCCCTTATCATTACTCACAACTAAACCATCATCCACATGCAACCAAATCGCCACCACTTTCTTGCCTTTCTGATAGATATAAACCGTCTGTTTGATTGTTCCACCCTCAAAACCTAAAGCTGCAAGAACCCCCTTGAAGAATAACCACCAGAATCAAGCCGCTTGTTTCTTTCCATATAGTGACTTTTTTAGAAGCATAGCCTTCCCGCTGAGTTTGGGACGCACGTGAACTGGAGGCTCAACATAAACCGTTTTGTTGATTGGGTAGTGAAGATAGGCCGCCAAAACATCAAAGCTATGGATGAGCCAGTCGTTGGATGTTGCCAGCGCCAGTAGGAGCCGGAGTGAGGATAGTAAAGCCATCGGGGAAAAATTCTTGTAGCAATCCAATCCTAGCCGCTGGCGGAACCCTTTCGCCACGTACCAAGACCTTGGCGCAATCACAGACCCATCTGGCGCGTGTTTCACACTAAAGACGTACTTGGCCCCTATGAATTTCATGTTGGCCGTGCAATCCACAGGGGTCCATATGCCCATGTCAAATAATTGCTGGATTTCCTTCTCTATTGGCGCTAGCCATGTTGGATGGAATTTTGAAGAGAGATCTTGGCCAATTGTTGCCGGAATATCGAGGTCGGAGACCGTAGGGCAGTAGTTAATTTGGCCTTCCTGCTCCTTGCAAATCTGATTGGTGGGGAATTCCCCTAATCGCAGCTCAACAGCTTGTAAGGCGGGGTTGATATTGTTGAGGGATGCAGGGATAGGTATGAAAGGGGTTGGTTTTGTGTCTGGGAATTCCGCCGCATTGGTATATGTCAGAGATTGCTGTTGGACGCTCCAGAAGATGAAACCCCGTTGGTCATCTTGATAACCCAAGAATATCATCTTCTTGGCGCAGTTGTCGAGCTTGAGGCGCTTTTCTCTGGGGATGTGTGCCAGACCTATAGAACCAAATGGATGCAGGGGGACAGCACGGTCAGCAATACCAAACAAATGTTTGGATGGGGATTTAGAGGGGGACCAAGAGTTCGGTAAGCAATTGAGGATAAAACACCTGTGTTGGTAGGCCATTGAACAGAAGATATTGGGTAGGCGCGCATAAGATAGCATTGTTTGGGCCATATTGCCAAGGTTCCTGTTTACTCGCTACGCTTCGCCGTTTTGTTCTGGTGTATAAGGACAGGTGAAGATGAGCTTGGTGCCGAGGGCTTCCAGTTGATCTGAGAGGGTGGTACTATGGTAATCCTTTGCATTATCAGACCGTATGTGGACCGGGGATCTCCCAAGCCAATTTTTGAGGTAAGTGATGGTCTTGACGAGCAACTTGGAGACCTCCGACCAAAGCTTGAAAGCGTGGACAAAGATAAAGGTCAATTTGTGGTCCCAAATCGTTAGGAGGTACCAATTACCGGAGATATTGGGGGGAAGTGGTCCAAGGAGATTGAGTGGTTGGTTGAGGGGAATTGCTTCCGGTATTACTTTGCACCAACGCAAGCTTTTCGCAGTTTAGCAGGCCTTGCAGATGAATGGGGTCCAGGTTTTGGGGTCAAAATCCGGGAGGTGAGTCTTCAGGTACGATTTTACCACCCGGTCGGATACATGGCCGAGAGCGCAATGATAAAAGAAGGAAGAGGAAACAAAGGGAAGCGGGGAGAGAGAAAGAGGGGGGACAGAGGTAGCTTGGATGGACCAAGGACCGGGGACGGGGAGAGGAAATTCAGACGGAGAGATCAACGCAACAGAAGAAATGGAAGTGATAACCCAGCACCAATTGGAGTATGGAGCAAAGAGATGGAGACAAGGAGAGATAAGAAAAAGATCCGGACCACAAAAGACCGGCAAGTACCCCGCATCAACGAGATGTCCCAAAGAGAGTAGGGTACCCCTCACGCAAGGGCAGTATAGTAAATCCTTCAGAAGGGGGTCCCCAGGGCCCCCAGATGGCGTTGGTGTCAACCTCAGCGTTCCCCTACCAAGAGGAAGCATTTCCGAATGAGGATTGGCCAGTTGGAGGGGAATGGGAGAGGAGAAAGGAGAGTAGGAAACAAATGACGGGAAGTGGCCACTGACTTTTGAGGTTGCCCCAGAGTCTATCACAAGCGTGTTTGGGGCAGTTACCAATCGCACGATGGGTTGCTCAGGGCAAGCCTCATTGGCAGCTGGGGGATCAGGGCCGGCGACGCTATTGATTTGTCCACCGCCAGGAGCGCCAGATCGGAACAAGCGTGGGTTACGGAGGTGAGGTGGATTGTGAGTTGAGTTTCCCAAAGCTATCCCAGGGGGCCGCAGTTGAGCGTCAATACAAAGCAGTGGGCAATCCCCTTGCCAATGGTCAGGGGACCTGCAGTATACGCATGACCCACCAACTCGAGCACGGATTTCATTGGGTACCGGCCGGTTTCCATTTGCAATAACGGTTTGCGCCGCTTGGATGTCCTCCAATGTTGGTTGATGTCATTGGGCCCAAGTACCCGAGGTGCGGATGGTTGGGGTCATTCCAGTCTGCTGTTCTGGGCGTCACCGGCCATTGGAGGTGGGCCATACGTAGGGGTTCACGGCCGCCACCAAGTAGGGGTTGTTGGAAGTTTCCCCAAGTGATTTTGGTATAAAACAAGGTGATGATTGACTGGGTGTTGGCTGCTGTGGGTTTTTTGAGGCAATCAAGCTGGGGGCCAATGCTCTGAAGCATTTGCATACAAGAAGCTCCCGGTGGTGGTGGTGTCAATACTTGCATTACAAGGGAAATACATTTGTTTGGCACATGGGATCCAAGCCGGTTGAGTTTGATGAATATGTTGGATATTTGACTGAGATGAGAAGAGATACTCCCCTCCATTGTGGTGAGTTTATATAACAGTTTGTCCCACAATTTGATTTTCCTTGTCCAGGTTGATAGTTGGAAATTCTTTTGGATGGTTGCAAAAGCCCCTGCCGCCGTCAGTTCCTTCACAATCAGGGGTCGCAGCTTGCGGTCAATAGTAATTGTAAAGAAGACTTGAACAATAATGCTTTTGTTGTTGTTCAATTCTTGTAAGTTTGCAATGTTGTGCGTGAACTCGCCAATCCCAAAAACCATCAAACCAATTGTGTTGATACCCTTGATCCACTCATCAATGTTGCTACCGTCACGTTTAAGCTGTTCCACCGTCGACACATACTCCGTTGGGTTGGAAAGAAACCGTGCCTTCACCGTTGTCTCAACCCCCCGCCCCGTTGTTGCAAGCTTGGTGTCCATGTCCCGTTCAGCAAATACATATGGGGAGTTTTCCAATTTGTTGGAGTGGGAGCTATTGCTTGAAGCCATTCCAGGTCTGCCGGCTTGTGCCTTTCCTCACCGCAGGGGCATGCACCAATCCAATGGTTGCGCGTTTGGGTTGAAAGGGGAAGGCTGGGGAGTTGGTTATTTGAGTGCCGATATGAGGGTGCCGTGTAGTAGTTGTAAGAGCCAGCTTTTAACCTGTAGGATGTTAAGAGTCAGAACCGCTAAGGATATATTTCACCAAGGCCGCGCAGAGATAAAATAGTAGGTACAAGTGTCACAGTAGCCGTGATATCTGCCCGTGATATGTGTATAGTTTGACCTAACCACAACACAGATTGAGGGATTTTATGAGAGTGTTGGAGATTTCCTCTTTATATTTGACAGGAGATGGGGAACAGTATTGGTTGCAATTTTCAACAATGGTGACAATGTAATGGTTTCCAAAACTGGAGACAAGGAGTGGACCAAATTTATCCAGATCAAGTTTGGCAAATGGCTTCCCCATGCAGGAGTTCCAAGGCTTGAAAAAGGACAAGAATTTTGATTTTGTGAAAGCATGGCAATCAGATTCCTTATTTATAGGAATATTGAGCTTGTTTCTGAGATTTTGTTAAATTACATGCCCAAGGGACTTATGAATATTTTCAGCATAGGAAAGATAATATTTCTTGAAAGAGGAGAAGAAGCTTAGGAAAGTAATATGATTTTATTAAAACCCTTTGATTTCAATGTTTCCATTCTTTTTAATTCTAAGAGAGTTGAGAGAGAAGTTGATAAGTTATCCAGAAAAGAAAAACTTTCTGGGGGGAAAAAAATTTAACAGATAGATTGAGAATGGAAATTACTTGATCAAGTTTTATATTTCCCAGATTTTTAGAGATTTTTACAGTTTCCTTTCCTTTGACTGTCAGAGTTCCTTTACCACACCTTGTGTTGATCAATTCTGCTTCTTTGGATTTTTCTAGAGTAGTGAATTTTATGGAGTTATTGGTCATGTGACTGGTGCAGCCTGAGTCAATTATGGAAAGGAGTGAAGCTGGGTGGAAGGAGAATGAGAAGCTGACATTTTCTTTGTGATCCTGGTTAGGTTTGGAATGTAGTTGTGGGTACAGGGTCCAGCACTTTTTTTTTGATTGTAAGCAAGATTTTTATACCTTTTTGGTTTGCATTTTGTGGATGCATTGGTGAATAAAGAGGTGTTGACAGGATTAGGATATGATTTTGTTTCTCATTCATATGAATTTGAAGATTTTTTTTGGTTTGGGAGAGATCTCAGAGGAAAATTAGGAATGGGAAACCTGCTGTTTGATTGATTTTAACAATCTAGTAATTTCCCAAGGATAAAGCAAGTGAGAACATCTTGGGGGAGCAAAATAACTATCTCTGGAATTTGGTTTATACTGTTATTGAATTTTAGAAGGAGCAAGTCAATTTTTTTCTCATTGAAAACAATGCCTCTGAATTGACTGTAAAAGCTTGATTTGCAGATTGTGGGGAGACATAATGTTTAAGGAAGTCTCTCCAGATTGCCTTTGTGTCCTCCTTGTTCTCCAGATTGATGATGGTGGTATGTATGGATGCAGATAGCTTGGAAATCAAGATTGAGGATAATTTCAATTTTTTGGGGAGCATAGTTCATCAGTGTCAGGGAGGAATTTTTCCTTGAGTTTTACTAGATTAAGAAGTTGTGAAATAATTGAAAAGCTGATTAACCTGGACCAGGCTGTTCAAATTGTAACAACATGGTAAGTAAGAAAGAAACGGCCAGTACTACAAAATCAGGTAATCATGAACAGTAACAAACAGAAGTAGTGCCTCTACAGGGAGGGTGATGGACCTTAAACGTACTAAGTAGAGTAATCTAACACTAGAAACAACACAAACATGAATCCTTCCAGGGAGACTTGTCAACCAGGAAGATTACATTAGTTTGATCATCCAGAGATTTAGTTGGAAGATGGATGGTATCTACTCCTATATCAATACTGAAAGCTTTCAGGTGAACAAAGTCAAAGTTGTAAACCAATCTAGCCAATTCAGGTCAATAGCTGGTGAGTTCAAGGCTGGAGGACCAGGTGGATGGTTGAGACTGCAAAGACCTAGAGGTAACTTGTAGATATAGGAGCAGGGGAGTTGTCCAAGCTTTCTCCCATGATGAGAGCATCTGTGACAGCTGATGGTGACTGACACATGTCAGGGTGGGATCAGTGCTTGCCATGCTTGGTGACAACTTGAGATACAATGAGAAAAAGAATGAAAAGATGGAAAAACTGCAGACAAAACCATATGACAAGCACAACAGCAGTAGACACTGGTAGAGCGAGTAGTTGAAAAGTGATGATTCAGCAGAGGACAAATGAAACAAATATCAACACGCCCACCCAACTCAATATTGAGATGATTCTTACAATCCAATGTACTTAGTAAATCTTTCCATGGCTGCAGTACTAGCTGCTTTTGTTAGTGAGTTGTCCAATATGTCTTGGGACGGGATGAGCTTGATTTCAATGTTTTGATTGTTCCAGCCTTTCCTTAGGCTCTTTAGTTTGATTCCTATGTACTTAGCATGATATTTACAACCAAACTTCTTGATCTTATCATTGAGTCCCTTGTTGTCAATTAAATGTATGGGGTATTGCGGTATAATCCTCCAGATTTATCCTATGAGGTGATTGATCCAACGCCCCTCAAGGTGACTAGCAGAGCAGACTCCATTGAGGAGTGAGCTATGCTTTGCTGTTGGCGGCTGGTCCAGTAGATGGGCAACCCCTTGAGCAGGTAGGTGAAACCTGTTTGATATAGTCAAGTGGTGGGATTGTCCCTGAAAGTTGCATTGCTATAGATTACAAGTCTTGTCGCTGGATTCCTGGCCCGGAGAACAAGCCAATAGTTGATTTTTTTGAGGAGGTATCTCCACACATGCTCCACTTCCTTCCAGTGAGAAATACCTGGATTCTCCAAGAAACGGGCCAGATTTGACAAGGCATAGCTGATGTTGGGTCTGGCCAGCATTGCAATGAATTTGAGTTGCCCTATGGGTGATTTTTAGTTTCTGCTGAGTTCTTTGAAGTCTTCTATTTCCCATTTGTTGGCTGGTTGAAGGCAAAGGCCAGACGTGCAGGGATTGTTCATTGGTTTGGCTTCCAGAAGGTTCATTTCTTCCTTTCCTTTCTTTATGTGATTTGGGAGCAATAGGGCTATGTAGTCCTTGCCAATGTCAACTTTCATTTCCAGCAGAGTATCCACCCCATGCACCAAAGAGTCCTTGAATCAAGTAAGAAACTTTGTCTTGAAGCCGTCAGCTTCCCCAACAACCACTAGGTCATCAACATGGAAAAATAGTGCAGTTAATTTATCTGAATGAAGGTAGAGAAAAGGATTTCTGTCACTTTCTTTTAATCCATTCTCTTTGATCCATATGCTGAGCCTCTTGTACCAATTTAGAGGTGCTTGCTTCAAGCCATACAGGGACTTGTTCAATTTTAGGAATTTAGATTTTCTCTTCAAGCCAGTCAGCGTTTTGATGAAGACGTTCTCCTCCAGGGGAGCATGTAGAAATGCCCCCTTGACATCAAATTGAAGAATATTGAGGATTTTTTTGACCAAGTAGCTAAGAAGGGCCCATAATGATACAACTTTCCCTTTGGGAGAAAAGGTATCAAAGTAGTCAATGCCATATCTTTGATTAAATCCTTGGACGCAGACCCTTGCTTTCAGAGTGGTATCACTGGATTGCAGATCCTCCTTGCTTTTGAAGGCCCAGGTAGTGTTTAGTGGGTTGACTACTTCTGATTCATTAGCATCCTCCCAGACTCCAAGGTTCTTGATGGTGTTCAGTTCCTTTTCAATGGGGGGTAACCAGTGTGGCTGTTTCAGAGCCTCTCCTATGTTCTTTGGCAGGGATTTGTGGTGGTAACCATATTGTTCTGGTGCCTTCAGTCTGGATCTATCCTTCAGGTTAGGTCTTAAGGCTTCAAGGACTTTTGAGGAAGAGAGATTGGTTTTGGATGAATCTTGATCAACTTGGTCACTTATCTCAGGTTTAAGTTCATCATGATCCTCACCAGCAGGATCATCCGCAGGAAAGTTTGAGTTGAAAGCTCCAACGGAGGGACACTTTTTGGCAGTTTCTTTGTTGTTGGGTAGCAAGGAGCCTCCCACTGGTTGATTTTTCAGAAACTTCACATGTTTTTTCTTTATTATCTTCCCGGTCTTTAATAGAACTTTATAAGAAGAGAACCTAGGGTTTGCTAAGCTTTGACTTGATTTTATTTTGGTTGAGTAAGTAGATGACTGTGCAGCCAATAGGTTTCAGATAGTCTAACATCACCTTGCTTTTATGCAGCATTTCCCATGTAGTTGGTCCCCCTTTTTCTGATGGTATTTGATTTAGAGCCAAGCAGCAGCTCTGAATGACCATGTGCCAGCAATTCTTTGGTATCCTGGTCAAACTGAACACAGATTGCAAGGATTCCATGATGGTGTGGTTTGCTCTTTCAGCCTTGCCGTTGTGCTAGGAGTGGTATGGTTCACTAATAAGATGATTGATTGACTTTGATTTGAAAAAGAATTTGAGATTGTTGTTGAAAAACTCTCCTCCTCCATCTGAGACAACCTCTATTGGATACCTCTGTTGCCTTTTTGCTTTGTTCTCTATCACAGATTTGATATTCTCTGCTGCTTCATCCTTCAAAGGGAGAGGAAAAGATGAGAGGTAGCCGGACAGGCTGTCCACAATAGTGAGAGAAAATCTCATTCCCCCCTTGCTGGTGAGATTGAGCAGACCCATCAGATTGAGATGAAGATGTTGAAAGACCCTATCTGCGGGCTTTTGTTCCTTGTTAAATGGATCCTTATCAATTTTTCTCTTCTTACAGGCTAAGCATTCAAAGGTCTTCACCGTATTGCTTTGAATTGTGAAACCCAGATATTTCTCCATTTGGTTGATGCTGACATGACCAAGTTTGAGGTGGAGGTCTTTCAGTTTGGCCACAGTTAGGTAAAAGTAAGAATTATTCTTGATTCCAGGTGCTTTCATCGCAGGAGAGGTGAGTTCCAAGGGTTTTTCAGCCAGGATCAGGAGCAGATTGTTTTTGACACTACCTGTTAAGACAGAGTCTTTTGATTTACGGAGGGTAAAAGTTGGCAGATCCAATTTGGAGTTCACTCTGAGATAACACCCCTTCAGCAACAGGGAACCAAGGGACACAAGGTTGACAGTGGCTTCAGGGGCCCAAGCTGCGTTCTCAAGGTAGATGGTTTTCCCAGGGCTTTGGAGTATGGCTGTGCCAAGACCTTGAATTGCAATTCCTTCACCTTTCTTCCCAGTTTTGATAAATTCATTGCCAGTTTTCTCAGTCAACAACAGAAAAGAGTTCCAATGATGCAACATATGAATTGAGCATCTGCTGTCCAGGATATATCAATCAGAGTGTACGTTGGTCAAATGATTTGAGTCACAGAAGAAAGAGTAGTTGTGAAAGTGCAATTCAGCCAGATTTTTCTTCTTGAAACCACACCTTCCCTAGTTTGATGACTGTTTGAGTTGGAGCTCAGGGAATTCTACCCAGCAGGACAAGGTGGGATGTGACTTGACTGCAGGGTTGTTTTTCCCGTTCTTGCATCTGGGGGCATCAGATTCTCTCAATTTGTTGGAGTGGAACATCACTTAGTTGGTGTCAGAGTTTTTGGTGGCCTTTGATTTCAATTCATTTTTTTGCTGGACAAGATGATTTAGAACCAACATGACCAAAAGTTTGCTTCCTGAATGCATTATCTGAGATCACATGGCCTTGAGTGATTCCAACAGATTGAAGAGAATGAGATATCTCAGGATATCATTGGGTAATACTATTCCTCCTTCATCCAGCTTTCCAAGGTGGGCCTTCACAGAAGTAACAAAACCATCTATGTCATTTTGGTCAAACCCTAGGTATAAAAAGTTAAAGAACATTTGGGCTTGATTTGCTGCTTGACTGGAGACAAAATGATCCTTAGCAGCAAGCCAAATTAGTTTTGATGAGTCTTCATTCTCTGGGGTGATAATATTGGTGTGGTTCCCAGGGTTTAGTTTTGACATGAGATAGCCTTCCATTTCATTGTCATCAGGTATATCAACGTGGGGGTCAGGTGAGTTAATTTGATCCAGTATGCCTTGGATTTTAAACAATTTCTCCATCTTCTTCCTCCAGATGGAGTATTTTGTTTTGGTCAGCAGTGGAGTTGATTCCATAATCAGTTTGAGTTCCAGAGCCTTGAAGTTGCCTTTGACTCCTGGTCCAGGGGATTCAGTGCTCCTTGCCATGTTGGTTGAGCTTGTTTGATCCATATTTTGGCTTTCAACCGTGTGAAATAATTGAAGAGCTGATTAACCTGGACCAGGCTGTTCAAATTGAAACAAAATGGTAAGTAAGAAAGAAAAGGCCATTAATAGAAAATCAGGTAATCATAAACAGTAACAAACAGAAGTAGTGCCTCTATGGGGAGGGTGATGGCCCTTAAATGGACTAAGTAGAGTAATCTAACACTAGAGACAACACAAACATGAATCCTTCCAGGGAGACTTGTCAACCAGAAAGATGTCATTAGTTTGATCATCCATAGATTGAGTTGGAAGATGTTCCAGCCTCCTGGATGCCAAGAACCTTGCTATCCTTTAGCTACCAGAGGTGATAGAATAAAGAATAAATATATTATTAAATAAATGCAGCAAAAATGCATAAAATATTTTGATAAAGCTTATTGCAAGGTTAATTGGTTTGTTTATGATTTATTGTTATAAATCAATATAGATAAATTGATTATTAAATATTTTTATAGAGGGGCCACAATTATATTGGGGATCTTTAACACCTCTCTTCATGGATTTCAGTATGAAAACACATAGTCCTGGTTACTTTGGGCTCTTTAGTTTAAGGGATATTTTTCCCAAAGATAATATGTATATGAAATACATGGTGGAGTGGCAGGGCTTTGTAACCAAGCTGCCACAACAGAGAGAGGATAATAAAACTCACTGGTATATTATTAAATCCTTTGGTTATCTGTTTGGGACATGCACTGATGGTTTAAACCTGTATGCTGGGTTTATAAGGTTGTTCAGCGGGTTAAATTGATAAAAAGAGGTTGAGGATGGATATTTATTTATCAGACTAAGCCATAAATCACTTACTTATCTCTTATAAGTATTTGATTACCTTGGCATGGTGTCTGGATATAAATATAACTGGGTCTCTTGGTATCAATATCCTCAAAAGAGATCTTTATTTATAGCTTTTGGAGTCCCAATATTGTCCTTCTGAGGGGTAGAGGGGCTCAAAGGGACAAACACTGGGGCTAGAAGGGTAACCAGTGGTATTCTTTCACGTGTTCTTGGTGCTGTAACACGGTTAGCATCTAATTCCACAGGGTATGGGAATTATTCTACTTCATAATTGATATTTGGATGTGTGAATAACACTAATCTGTCCTTTTGATCTATTATTTAATTAATTATCCTTAGTAAATGTTCCCAGTAAGTTAATAATTTTTTAATAGACATTCCTACGGAAATTCTGATGTCAGGTGAGTTCTCATTATGTATTAAATAATTGGAGTAAAGTCATGATATTGATTTTACTCCTTATTTTCAAATTTCAGTTGATTTACTAAAATAATTACTTAAAAATATAAGTCATGGGTATTCATGTACTATTTTTACATCTTTAGTTTTCTTAGTATGTCACAAAATTATTGATGTCTAGGAATCCTCATAATATTATATTAAAGTATTTTAATATATTTTTAGAACTTGTCATTATCTTATTTTCGACATTCTTGGTACTTTGAATTATATTTAATAAAAAATACGTATAAAGGTTATTTAAGTATTTTTATATAATATTATGTACTTTTAGACTATCTACTATCCACGGGAACATTTATTACATATGTAGAATGTTCCCATATGGTTTGTAGCATGTTTATGTGGTACCTAAGTTTCTCAGGCCACCTGTCACTTTGTCAACCTGTAGTCCCGCGGCTGTGTACTTGTCAGAGGCCCAGGGCTGCATACACAACTTTGACGGAGTGACAGAGCTGTATCTCAGCCGCGCGCGGGTGCATTGGCTTCTGCGGCTGCATGCGCGAATTGTGACAGAACACATTTCCGTCTGTAACTCCTAAAATATAAACAACACCTCAATTCTGAATTAATTTTAGGTGTGAAACCTATACGTGACAATACGTGTGAAATATTTAATTGGCCAAAAGGTTCAATAATGGTGCTGTGGTATTTTGTTCTCTCTTTCCTTAATTATTTTAAAATATAAGGAGTTGGATTTCAAGGGTGAGGTCAGTGAGTGACCCTAACTAATTTTGGGTGGAGAATCCATTTTTGCAATAAAATTTATGGTTTTCCTATTCTTTCTTAGGTTAAGTTTATTATTACTATTTTTATGTTATTTCTGTTACTTTTGCAGCTTGCTCTGCAATATTAGCAAGCTGACAAGATGGATGGTACCTACTCCTATATCAATGCTGAAAGCAGTCAGGTGAACAAAGTAAAAGTTGTAAAACAATCTAGCCAATTCAGGTCAATAGCTGGTGAGTTTGAGGCTGGAGGACCAGGTGGATGGTTGAGACTGCAAAGACCTAGAGGTAACTTTCAGATATAGGAGCAGGGGAGTTGTCCAAGCTGTCTCCCATGATGAGAGCATCTGTGACAGCTGATGGTGACTGACACCTGTCAGGTTGGGAGCAGTGCTTGCTGCGCTTGGTGACAAATTGAGAGACAATGAGAAAAAGAATGAAAAGATGGAAAAACTGCAGACAAAACCATATGACAAGCACAACAGCAGTAGACACTGGTAGACTGAGTAGTTGAAAAGTGATGATTCAGCAGAGGACAAATGAAACAAATATCAACAGAAGTGTGTTAGTACAAGTTTTCCAGATAGTAAATTTGCCATTGATAAGCAGCTTTATGGCTTCTAGGGTATTTTTGTGGATGGTTGGTTTGATTCTTTCTTTCTTAGTTAGCTTGGCTGGTTCTTTTCTTCATTAGTATTTGTTGGTTTTCTTAATTTTAGTTTTTTTTGAATTTAGAGAGCCAACAAAGTTAGATGGCCAAGAATATGAGAATGAAGAAAAGATCCAGCAGACTGGAGAAAAGAAATAAATTAGATGTGACAGTGGCAAGAAAGTAAAAACAAGAATGGAACAAGATAGCAGAAGATGAACAAGATCATACCAGACTGGTTGATGGTTGTGAGCAAGAAACATATTGCCAGAGGATAGGGCACTGAGATAGTAAGACAAGGAGAGTTATGTGAATGAGCTGGAGGAGAAGATTGGTACTTGAATATGGGACAGAACACAAGTGGAGGATGTTTTCTTTCCTGACCAAATGAGAACAGAGTTGAGGATTCCCACATTGATTAAGGGGAAGGCCTTGGATTGATCTTGAATAAGGCCTTGAGTAAATTTGATGAGTGGATGAGAGTTGGAAAAAAGGTGGGAGTTTATTTTGGAGTGGTAGAGGAGAGATCAAGGTGGCAGGATAGGAGATGAGATGGATGAGGAGAGCAAAATGTTGTGAGGGGTGTGTTGTGAGAGCTGCACACATGATTTGGAGTGTAGACAGCAGGGAAGGAAATTTTGAGGAAGAAAGCACCAATTACAAATAGAAAAATAAGTGGAAAGAAGAGAATATAAAATAAATAGAACAAGATTGTAATTCTTGAACAGGTGTGACTGGTCACCGTGTGTTACCAAAAGTAAGATAAAAATTCAGAAAGCTGATAATGATTGATTAAAATCAATTGAGTTTCATAGATGAATTCAGATTGGATTTTGAATAGAAATGAATAAATTGAATGGGTTTATAGCCATATGAGATTGCTTCCCAATTTTGAAGATAAGTAATCATTATTGAAAAGAAATTCAAATTTATTATCATTTTGATTAATTTATCCCCTTTTAATTTTTTTAGAAAAAATATTTGGATTCAAAGACCCTGACAAAGCAAGGGTAGATATTGAGTTTGTTCTACTGGTAAACTGGGCTATTTTTGGAGCAAGCTCCATGCTGACAATTTTTTTGCATCCAAGTCCTTTCAAAAGAAATTCCATTAATGAATTATGAATTGGAATGAAAGCAAAGCCCAAAATTTATCATGAACAGCTTGAATATCTTGTAGCTAAGACCAAATTTTGAAAGATTTCTAGAATTTATATCAGTGGTTTAATACAAATTATCACAATTGGGGAAAGATAAAAGCATTGGTTTCAATTCAAATCAAGTCATAAATACTCCAAAATCCATCATTCCAATTGACCAAAACTGATTCAAGGATTTTTTTGAAGTCATAAATATCCCAAACTGAATAATTAGGATGAACAACCTGACACACTGCAGAGGTCATGTCCAATTCACAGAATGGTCTCTTTTAATCTAACAATTTTTTGAGTTCCTATTGTCACACTCCTGGATCCTTCAGCAAATTGAAAGGCATTTCTCAACCAAAAATCTACTAGACAGGCCAAAGAACCAGTCCATTTTCAGTTTTTATGGTTTCACATACCACCATGTGGCACCCATTTCTGCCCAATCATTAGAGAAAAGCTGTCAAAAGCCAAAAAGCATGCTCAGGCATTCCAATCTTTGGGGCTGGGGTATGTCACAGTTCTCTCATGCCTAACCAAAATCAGCCAACTGTTTAGTAAACCAACCTCAAGTTTACAAAACCCTTTAAAGCTAGTCATGAATCACAGTACTCAGGTTGGACCTCATACCAGCCATTTATTACAGATTACATCCAATTTTACAAGTTGGAAGAGTGGCTTTTAGCTTTTACTGTAATGTTGTGGGAACCCTGTCTCTGTGATTCAATCTCATGTCTTCCAAGTTCCGGTCACACCAGGGTTAATATCAACCTCATACTGCTGGTAGAATATAAGCAGTGTCAATAAGATCCCTTGTGGTTAATCTGATTCCACTGTTGTTTACATTTCATGCAGAACACTGTTTTACTCTTGCTTTGGTCAAAGCTCCATTTACATACCTAGATGCTCATATTCAATATGCGATCAACCATTATATGCATGGATGGTGGTCTACTTAGAGCACCACAATTGTTGCTCGATAACTTCTCGCTAGCTAAGCCCTCGCTAGCGCAAAAAAATAGTAAGCGAGTGCGAGGCGCAATCATGGTCGCTAAGCCTGCTCGCCAGGTAGCTAACGAGGGTCGACCCGCAATCGTCGACCCCTTGACAAACGCTCTCCACCACACAGTTGACGAGTAGTCACGAGTTGGAACATGAATATAAAAAACCCACACATAGGGGTGATTTGGAGGGGGAGGGATGGATGGGGGGGGGGGGGGAGGGGTTGATGCTAGTAATATCGGAGGGGGGAAGTGGTGGACTTATGGAGGGCGCAGTAAATCCTGGCGAGGGTCGGGGTTAGCGAGCTCCATAAGTTTTTGTAACTTTGTCGATTTTCGACCGAACTTATGGAGCTCGCTACGTAGCGAGGTCCTATTTAGGACACGATTGCGGCTCATGCTCGGTAAACTTAGCTAACGAGCGGGTTTACCGAGACGATTGTGGATGCTCTTAGTGGATGCACTCTGGTAGTTTGATCATCCACCAAGGCCTCTCGAAAGTCTTCACCGTCACAAGTCAGTTTTGTCTTCGGTTAATTCCAGACATGTCATTAATTCCACCGATACCCTCAAGCCTCAATTTGATGAGGTATTCTATTGGGGCACAGAAGATTCCCAACTGCTTGTCAGGTTCTTCCAACTCATCGCCTATCGATTGAAAAGAAACTCTATTCAACGGTCTACCGCACCTATTCAAGCCTTAAATATGAGGAAACCTAGCCCTCAATGAAGGATATGGTTCACCAATGCCAAGATCGAGACAGCACCACCGCTACCATAATATTAAAAATAAAATAGCAGAAGAGAACCATGTGACTGAATAACTTTACTAACATTCACGTCATAACCAACACCAGTCACATGCGCTCAGGCGGCGAGGCAACCATTACCACGAGTATGTTTTTAATTTCGACAGTTGCTTTCTTATCTTAAGCTTTGGCACAGATTCTTGGACTTAGAAAAAATAACACTGCAGTTTAAAAGTTAGGAAAATGCAGAGAAGGAAGACGGAACAAAGAAACAGGCTCGGGCGGCTAGTAAATCGAAGCAAGCTGATGTCTTACAATGTGAAACTGGTAGAAGAACCGAATCAAACACTGAATGCAAACCAAACAATTCATGCAAGTACATAAAAAAAGAATGATCCAAAACCTAATTTCCATTGGCGGGGTATCTGACGTAAAGCGATTGGGTCTACTTGTTCTTTTTACTATTCGGAGGTTCAATGCTCAATCTTGCTAGCCTTTCAGGTAGCGTAGGATGTGAATCTAGAGTGAGAAGATACATATTTTGGAGATGCTTATCAGGAAGTCGTTCACGACGATGGTTGACAATGATAAAATACTGACGATGAAAGGCAGAATACAGCCAGTCGCAGCTTGTGGTTGCTTTATTTTCGGCGCTGATTCGAACCAAAGCCCACTTCAAATCTTTGGCGTAATCGCCACCAAGATCAGCCGCAAATTGATCAGCTTGGAATTCCAATTTACGGCTTAGAGCGTTTGAAGAAAAGGATAATAGTGAATTCAATGGGGTGAATAGACTTTGAGCTAAGATAAATCCGATGATTAAGGGATACTTGGAGGGCGAGTCGAGCAGAGCTGGAACACCAAATGAGCTGAATAAAGCGGCATTCCAGATGAAAAGTCGAAAGGTAGATAGACTTAAGGCTATTTGCAGCTGCGAAGAGCCCAGAAGTAAAACGGTATGGTTTAATTTCCAGTGCCCGAGTTCATGAGCTACGGTATTTTTAATCAAACCGAGGACAGCAGAATCAATAGAGGTCAGCGGTGATGTTGAGAGCCAGGAGTCCAACCATAAGGAAAAGAACAAACCAAGCACTGCCTCGACCTCAGCTGGGGTACTTTGATTCAACAGAGTATCATAGAGGACAATACTACACAAAAAAAGAGCAGGCTGAGTGAGACAGTTGGAGATCGGTAAGTTAGATAATAGTACGAAACTGTTTGGTAAACCCCGGTAAGCCGAAAAAGAAAGCATTGGAGTGAGCGCTTCTCTTGGATCCGTCGATCACCCAGAGTCTTCCGAGGGGAAAGTTAATCTGGAAGATAAAAACATCAAGCCTTTGAGCAATCATACATTCGATTGGGGGGACGGGAGGATTCTAACAATACATTGGCACAAATACTAACACGCTTGGCCAAAGCCTCAGTGCGAGTTTGAACTTCTTGATGCTCGGGGAATTCGCTCAAATGGCGAAACTTGTTGAATAGCGGAGCGATCAGATATGGATATCCGACATCTGCGTAAGAAAGGCGATGGCATGTCAGGAAGCGGGGAAAGGGGGCAAGGATGTATTGAGATGTGTTTGACTTACACATAAACAGCACTAATCCCATGCTGGTAAATATCAAAAAACATGATTGGTCAGGGGATAAAGTAGTCGACGAAACGTCAAAATAGGGGACTTACACGAGCATCATTACATATTGTACAAATGCTTCCCCAGCCCACCGAACGGTCCAGAGGAAGACGGCGACAAGAGGTAAACCGAGAAAGGCTGAAAGGATAGTAGATTTGATGTAGTCGGTTATCCACAAGCCCAAGGTTTGTTTGTTGAATCCGTGTTTTTCCTCCAGCACAAAAGTCTTGTAGAGACTCGAAGGAACTGAGGTGATCATTCCAGTAAGCGAGACGAGAGTGACAAAGAATAATGAAGTGGCGATTTCTCCCGTTCCAATGTTCAAGAATTTGGGAGCGAATTCAGACCATCGTTGGCAGTAATGTATCGATAAGTACCACAAACTGGCGATTCCACTAGCCGGTTTATTACCATCAGCGCCAAAATAAATCGCAACGAATGGGGACAGTAAAGCCCAAGTTTCGATTTGTTCGATAATTCCGGAGATCATGGAGAATTTGACTTTATCGAAAGCATAGGCTTGAGATTTCGTGAAAGTTTCCTGTGCGGAGGGCTTGGTAGATTGACCATCCTTGTCTTGGGCGTCAGATTTTTTACTTGGAACAGCATCTGCGGCCACCAAGTACGGCGCAATCGAAGATGGAGGCTCCTTAAGCCGGAGGTGGGGAAGTTGACGAAAGCTAAGGCATGATTCATCATCAGTTGAACTTGTCCGGCAACCAAGCTTAACCTAATTAGGAGAGAAGAAACAGATGAACTAACTTGAGGTACTGTTCGAAAACAAATACACCACCTGACAGGGCGAGGATGATGGCCTGGTAAGGGATCGATTCGCTCTCAAAAAATTCGAACATCGTCACTGAAATCAGGACGAGCATAAAAAGATCACTTGAAACTGATAGACGACCGGATGCGAGATCAAACTCGAACCTGAATCGAAAGAGTTTGGAGTATTGACCGCCACTAGACTCGTTGTAGATGGAGCAATGGCAATGAATCGATTTGCGAGGCTGGAGCCTTCTCTGAGTTCTTGCACCAGAGCTCGCTGGTCAACTTGTCGACGTGGAGCCTTCCTGGGCTGCTGGGGATGGGAAGGCGATACAGCCGTCGTGGCAGGTGGCCAGCCGACCACAGTCCCCGTGGCCGCACGACACGTGGCATTGAGGACGGAAGCGCAGCGACTGCCGTCAAGCTGGCACAGCACTTCCGTCGACATCCTAGGCTATAAATATTTAAGTACTACTAGAGTATTGCCCCCAAATTTGGGGACTGATTGGTATTTAAATTTTTTCAAGGCTTATAATCAAGTTATAGATCTGGGGAATGGATTAAAAAAATTGGCCCTAGTGTATTTAATGTGATATTTTTTTTAAATAATTTTAATCAAATTGGAAATCTAGGGAATGGATTCAGAAAATTGGTGGTAGTGTATTGCCCCCCAATTTGGGAAATGGATTGAATAAAAACAGTGATATGAAAAAAGGAATGTTCTTTAAATGTGGTAAATCTGGGGGATGGATTAAAAAAATAATGAAAGGAACAATTTCTCAAGTATTTCAACAGATAAGCAATTAAAACAAATCATAAATCATTGAAATCTCAGTATTTAATTTCAGTGATGGATGGCATTCAAAACCTCATGATAAAAAACATTGTCAGTTTCAAATTAAATCTTGTTTCCAGGTTGCAACCACTTCCTTTGTAAAATTTCTGGATCTACACCTTAAAAATTCAAACTATAACTACCCATGGGTGGACACTGGATCTTGAATATAAAGACCAACATTTGAAATTGTATAAACTTGTGATTTGTTAGTTTTCAATGAGAATTCCAAATTGACTGGGAACTGTTTTAAAATCATTCTGAAAGTCAGAAAGCTTTCCTCTGGGTCAGAAATGAAAGTTACACATGGAATTTCCATCACTCATCCTAAGAAATTGAGCATGCATATGAGTCATAGGTGCTTCATCACAGATTATCAAAGAAGCTCTTTTGAGATATTAATCCTTTTTGGAATGCTTTGATATTGTTGATTGATGTTAATATCTCATTTGTGAGAACTCTTGGATATGTAATCCCAGAGTAAATTAAATCTTCCACTGTGAAATTGAAACAAGAATTTCATACTAAAAGTGGTTTTGCTGGCTGACAAAGTGCCAATAGCATTCTGAACAACTTCCTTAGTCCAAAAGTGTGGATATCCTCATTGCCTTATTGCATTTTTTTTAAAAAATGATAATTAACCTCAAGTAAGCCCTTGGCAAAATCTGTCTCTCTGAAAGTTGGATATGAAAGTATATTTAATTGATTTAGGTTGTCAAATGCAGTAGCACCAACAGAGTTGTCCAACAACAAACTGAGAAACCACCTTTCTAAATGTGAAGGATGAATAATTTAAATCCACCCAATTGAACAACCACCTTAGTGCCTGTATTCTATTCTGAGTGAATGAAATATGAAGTATTTTGGAAAGTCAGAATATTTGATTCTCCTTGCAAAACCATTAATTGGATTTATTTTGAAATATTATGTGAGCATAGTTTTTACTTGGGTTCATCTTTGAAGAACTTCATCCAGGGCTTCATCTGGCTCAAAAAAACCTGTTGATGGTTAGAAAGATGAATATCAAACCTATAAATGCACATATCTTAACATTCATGTTGGGCATTGGTACTTTTCTAAAAGATCAAGATTGTAAGGAACAACCCAGGAATTATGAATGAGAAAGTTTGTATGATTCCTCCTCAGTGAAATGGTAGTTTGATTCTGGTGTTTTCTATATATGGGATAACTGCTTTAACCACCAATTGTAAAAAAATTGTAGCAAATGTGGAACCACAAAGTAAATGCAGGAGTACATTCTTCTATCTAATGAATTTAGAAAGTGATGTGAGAGAAACTGAAGTGTGTTAATCTATGGGTTGAGGGGGAAGTACATCAAATCCAGGTGGGAAGGAAGGGGGTTTATAGAAATGTCCAATATTCCAAAAAAAGGTTAAATTATGTGAGGAATTAGTGTTTACCACTTGTGTTATCAATTGCCTCTGTTACAGTCTGTGTTAAATGTGTTGTTGTTGGTGACATGTGTGGTCCTTGATTGCATGTTTTGTCCTTGTTACATTTTTTATCCTTGTTACATGTGTTCAAATTTTCAATGTTCAAAAAAAATGCTTGAACCAAGTGAGGAATTAGAGTTTACTACATGTGTTTTCAATGTCCTCTGTTACAGTCTTTGTTAAATGTGTTGTCCTTGGTTACATGTGTTGTCCTTGGTTACATTTGTTGTCCTTAGTTACATGTGTTGTCCTTGGTTACATGTGTTGTCCTTGGTTACATGTGTTGTCCTTGGTTAAATGTGTTGTCCTTGTTTACATGTGCTGTCCTTGGTTACATGTTGCTTCCTTTTTTACATGTGTTATCCTTGGTTATTTAAATGTTCAATGTTCAAAAAAAAGCTTGAACCAAGTGAGGAATGACTGTTCATTAAATGTGTTTTCAATGCCCTCTGTTACATTGCTTGTTTGCTTGTCACATTTTTTGGCCCTGTTACATTCCTGTCCTTGTTACATTTGTTGGCCCTGTTACATGCATTGGCCTTCTGTTACATTCCTGTCCTAGTTACATTTGTTGGCCCTGTTACATGCATCCTAATATATACATACAAAGAGGTGTTTGAAAAGTATTAAAAAGGAATAAACACAAACCTTACATATGTACATACATCACACAAACCTAAATACATACAAATATGTTGTTGAAAAGTATTAAACCTTACAATCTATGTACACACATTAGTTTGTGTGTGGATTTCTTATGAAAAAAGTGGACTGAAAAAAAAATTAGGCAGAAAAAAATACAGAGAAAAAAAAATTCACTGAAAAAAAAGCAGACAGAGAAAAAAAAAGCAAACCAAAAAAATAGAGGACTGAACTGGATGCAAGATGTGCAGCGTGAATTTCTTTTGAAAAAAGAAGACTGAAAAAAAAGTAGGCAGGAAAAAAATACAGAGAAAAAAAATTGACTGAAAAAAAAGCAGACAGAGAAAAAAAAAGCAGACAGAGAAAAAAAAATGGACAGAGAAAAAAAAAGCGGACAGAGAAAAAAAAAAGCAGACAGAGAAAAGAAAAGAAGACAGAGAAAAAAAGCAGACAGAGAAAAAAAAAAGCAGACAGAGAAAAAAAAGAAGCTGCAAAAAAAAGGAAACCAAAAAAAAAGATGACTGAACTAGATGCAAGAGGTGCATACACAAAAACCTTGACAAATGAATACTAACCCAAGGACCTTGACACTGGGTGGGGCGTGTGAGTTTTTTCAATTGTATTATATTTATAGATGTTGAAAGATTCACTTCATGGTGGGTGTCAGAGCTACCTGCATGTTTTTTCTTGTAAGTAATACATGAGTGTGACCTTAAACCACATCTATGAACCCATCCCATTCATCCTCTCTGCATGCACTCTGCATCAACTCAACCTCCAACCTCATTGGATCCATCCTCACCCCACCCATTCCCCATGTATACCATCCTCACTTCACCCTACCTCATCAATTTACCTAACTTCATCCCTTACTTGTTACTTCCAATATCCTTGCTTGTTATGATCCAATTATCCTCAAAGCTCAACTGATCAAGAATATTGAGGTTTTTTTTAGTCACCCTAACATATCAAGTTGAATCTTTTTATGTGTCTATTACCTTAAATTCCTATAAAAAGTTCACTCACATTTTGTTTTTCTCATCAGTTGAAAAATATTGGTTTCAAACCTGAATAGATATACATAGATATAAAAAATTGAATCAATCTTATTTTTGATTTACATTGGTTTCCCTGAAATAGTTGTAGACAATTTTCAAAGTTTTGCACAGAAGAAATTGAGAGAAATTGTTCCACCATGGGTTCAAAAGTGGTTAATTCCAAATTTTTTCTTAATTTTGGTATTCCTAGGAAGTATTTTAAACAAAATGTTGCTGTAAAAGCAACCAAAAAAAGCAACTAATTCATATCACACTGAAACAAACAAATATTTATCATTTTTCTTTTGTACATATTTGGTATTGGATAGGTTTTTTTTTCAATTAAAAATGGGACTTGAAAAAGTTTTAATTCAGTCCCTTTACTTCCAAACCATGCTCAAATTTTAAAAACTCAAATTTTCAGTGTTGCCTTAGTATAGGGGACTGAAGGAAGATTTCAGTTTTTTTTTTCCAATTTGCATGATCCAACACTTGATCAAGTATTTATGAGGCTCATTAAATCAATGTTACACTTAATTTTTTTTGGAATCATTGAAAAATTCCTGAGCTCTAAATGATGGGTATCCCACAGTTAAAAAATTTTAAGGGTAATGTTAAATTCACGGCTCATTGAGCCATGGACACATTTCAAAGTGGGCCGTGTGGCATGCCACACAGTCCAATCCAAGCCATGTACAACCCCCACAGCTCAAAGAGTTGCATGGCCCACCCAGCCTGGTCCAACGGTGTGTTGGATTCCACACAACTACATTTGAGTTTTGTGGAGTTGTACACAGCTCAAATGTAGTGGTGTCCAAGCCGTGTACAACCCCCCATGGCTCAAAGAGTTGCGCGGCCCACCCAGCCTGGTCCCACGGTGTGTTGGATTCCACACAACTACATTCAAGTTGTGTGGAGTTGTACATGGCTCAAATTTAGTCATGTCCAAGCTGTGTACAACCCCCCATGGCTCAAAGAGTTGGGCGGCCCACCCAGCCTGGTCCAATGGCGTGTTGGATTCCACACGACTCCATTTGAGTTTTGTGGAGTTGTACATGGCTCCAATGTAGTCGTGTGGCATCCAACACGCCACAGGACCGCGGTGAGCCAAAAAAAAAATGGAACAAAAGGGCACTAACATAACCCATGAATCAAATAGACCTTCCAAAAAACAGGAATCAACCAAAAAATCAAAGAAATCAAAAAACATTGATTTTTTGGTTTAAAAAAACAAATAAATAAATAAAAACAAAAAAACTGGGACTATCCAATGGACTAGCCCTAAAGTAGAAATACCCAAAAAAAACACAAGTAACTGGACTAGCCCTAAACTAAAAACACCAAAAAAAATCACAAGTAACTGGACTAGCCCTAAACTAAAAACACCAAAAAAAATCACAAGAAACTGTACTAGCCCTAAATTAAAAACAACAAAAAAAAAGACAAGTAACTGGACTAGCCCTAAACTAAAAACACCCAAAAAAAAAGACAAGTAACTTGACAAGGCCTAAAGTAAAAACACCAAAAAAAAAACCAGTTCAACTTGTGTTAAGCTGATACCATCATAAGGAGTAAAATACTCCTTGTGATGGAATCATCCCAACACAAGTTGAACTGACTTACCATTAAACTATCATTCAAAACACTCAATATAATGAGGTTAACTCAAAAAACTCAACATAATGATGGTCAAAATGTAATAATACTTTATATTAATAGAACTTGTTAGCTGCATTAGAATTAAAATTTATATGAAACCCAATGATGAAATGAAGTCAAAGTCTATAATCTCTATAATCTAGAATAAATTTTCAGTTGATCTTTGAGATGATCAACCCAACCAGAGGCTTTTTTAGAAATCGAGGAATGCAATCTTGCTACAATGGGTGGGATTGGAACCATTTCTTCCTCAAGTACTCATAGAACCAAGTGGTCATTGTTTAAAAAGGAAATGAACATTGGATCTGATTGATCAGTAACACCATTTTTGATTGGAGTATAAGTATCACATGACTGCAATGAAATGAAACAAATAGGTCTGGAATATGTGTCTGCTATGATTTGACCCATATCTAATTTAGCTAGCAATTTTGAGGAGGGAATCTTTTCATTGATTTCTTCAACATCAAGTCTTTGTTTAATATTTTAAACCTCCTTTCAAACACCAAGCATCTTAATTTAGCATGCTTTATGTTTCTCCAATGTTTTCATCATTTCCCATCTCACTTTAAACCAGCCATGTTCTTCATAACCAAGAAATTTAGCAATGACTCTAAATCCGCAATTCCCATCTCCAATTGAATCCCAAACCTCACCCAAGAACTTATTGAATTTCTTGTGTATTTTATTGAGTTATTTCATGTTTGGTTCCTATCATCAAAAATAAATTAGTATTCATTTTTTTAATCACATCATTCAAATGAATACTCACCAAAGATGAGCTTCTGGTTGAGTTTTGCTGCACGTTTTCTTCATCTGCAAGGATTCTGATTCCAAATTAAGTGATTCCAATTCAATTTCAGTCTGTTCCTTTGAGCTATGAAATTCAGATTCAGATTCTGCAAACTTTGACTCACAATTAATCATTATTTAGTAAATAAGTTCATTAAACAAAAAAATGAACATATCCCAAAAGAAAAAACTTACAATCTTTTGTCTTTTCTTATTTAGAGTCCTTCTAATCCTTTTTTACCCCTTGAGTTGTTTTTAAACTTGCTCAAACCAAGATGTTTCTTGCCGCATATCTCTCAATTTTTGCCAGCCCCTACTTGATTGTAAGATTTCAGGTTCAAGTCTTGGCTTCAATCAATATTTTGTAATCTTCCAAATGATATACTTCAATATGCTGCTTTGCTCATGATCTGGACATTCCAAGATACTGGAATTCACTTTTTCATGTAACTTAGGATTGCTTAGCATTTTGTTCACATTTCACTTGAAAACTTCAAAAGGAGCATGATAAAAAGATCCTAAATTTCTGTACGGCTTAAAACCAGCATAGGCTATGGAAGAAATAGAAGAGTATGAGAAACACACAAACAAAGATAGAGAGAACAGTTAGAGAAAAGAAGAAAAATGGAAAGAGGTCCTACAGTTTGAGCCTTGTGAGTATTGAGATAGGTGGCATTGATAGAATAGAAAAGAGAATAGACAGCAGAGGTTGGGAAGAGAACACAAGGGATGATCTTGGAGTAGAGGACTGAGTGAATGAGAAGATCAGATCAGAGATAATCCTATTGAGACCTTGAAGGATCTGAGCCTTACCAGTCAGGGACTTGTCAACAGGGCAATAGCTGAAGTGAGAGTGAATTGGTGGTTGTACCAGGGTAGATTGAGGAGTTGGTTGGTTGATGATACAGACAAGAAGGAAAAAGAGAAAAGAGAAAAAGAAGATTGAGAGGTGAGAGTCAAAAGTAAAAGAGAAAGGAGGTCCAGGAAGGAAAGGAGCAGGTTGGAGAGGAAGTTGAGAGAAAAGAGAAGAGTCTCTGAGATTTGGTCCGGGGATACCCGGGATAGGGGAGGAGGCGCGCGGAAGGCAGGAGCGTGCAGGCACAGAGAGTGAGGTAGTCGTGAGGGCAAGTCTTAACACCCCTGGTGACTGGTAAGAGGAAGAGAGGATTGTTCACAATCAAACCCAGGAGAAGACCTTCTGTTGGAGAAGCCTGAAAGAGGGGAGAAAGGAGGCCTTCGTGAGGGAGTCCGCAATCATGGTATTGGTCGGAATGAGAACCAGATCATACTTGGAGAGAGAGAAGTCTTCTTGCAGGCCTTTTGTCTTAATGTCAATATGTCGTGACTTAGAATGGGATCCAAATTTCTTTATCTTGTCTTCTAGCCCTTTGTTATCAATTAATATAGTTGGTTTGCATTTGGGAGACTGGTAAATTTCTCCGATAAGGTGCGTAACCCACTTGAGCTCAAGGTAGCAGTCCAGAAGGGCATTGAGTTCCAATTCTGTTGAGGAGTACGTGACGTTTCTCTGCCTTGAGGAATTCCAGAAGATTGGGCTGCCATAATGGCAAATAATAAAGCCTGTTTGCAACTTACAGAATGTGGGATTGTTGCCCCAATTAGCGTCACTGTATCCGGAGAGTATTTCTTGTGCGGGGTCAAATTTGAGTGTGAACTTGAAGTCTCTAGTTGTTCTCAAGTACTTCCAGACCTTTCGCACTTCCCTCCAATGGGTCATTCCAGGCTTTGTGTTGAACCTAGCCAGACTTGAGACGGCAAAGGATATATTGGGCCAAGTGTATTGGGAGAGATGGTTTAGAAGTCCAATCGCAGACCGGTCATTTATATTCAGTAGAGCAAACTCAGCATGGTCTTCATCCAATGCAGGTTCAAGGTGAAAGCTCTGAGTTAGAGGTGTGTTTGTGTCCTTGCAGTCAGACAGGCCAAGCTCCTCTAATCCTTGGTTGATATGGTTTGGTTGACTGAGAAGAATTTTGTCTTCATCAATTTCAATCAGCATGCCAAGTATTGTATTGGGGGAATGACGGGAGGAGTTTGGGAACTTGCGTAGGAAGTTGTTGGCAAATTCATTAGATTTCCCAACCAGGATGAGGGCATAAACATGGAAGTAGATGACCTCCATTGATTCTGGATTGAAGTATAGACACAGATTGCTTGTAGATTTGTTGAATCCTTGAGATTTGATCCAGGTGGTGAGGGTCTCATACCAGTTCTTAGGGGACTGGCGGAGCCCATAGAGAGATTTCTTTAATTTAAGATAGGGAGATTTTCTTTGCAATCCTTTGGGAGTTCTGATGATGAATGTTTTGCTGAGAGGTGCATGAAGAAAAGTGTCTTTCACATTGAATTGAGTGAAATTCAATTTATTTTTGAGGCCATAGAGCAGCACCAGACGGAGGGACCCAAAATTCCTGGTTGGGGCCCAGGTTTCATCAAAGTTGACACCCTGCATCTGCTTGAATCCTTGTACGCATAGACGGGCTTTGTATTTTACGGGTTCCCCATGGCAGTTTTCTTTCACCTTGAATACCCAGGTGGTGTTCAAGACGTTATTTGGTATGTCGTAATACTCCTCCCAAACATTTTGGGATTCAATGGAGTTTAACTTGTCTTCCAACGCTTTCCTCCACTTGGGCCATTTGGGGCATTTTTGGGCGGCCTTATATTACGGTGGCTTGTAATAGTGATGGAAGCCGTATTGTTGTGGTTTCCTAATCTTGTTTTGTGGTCTTAGGTTAAATCTTTGAGTGCTGTATTCCGGAACTAGTTGAGGCAGAGAGTTGGGAGAATCAGGAGGAGAAAGATTGAGGGAGTGTTCCTGGGAACTGGCATTCTCCGCATCAGATTCAGATTCTAGATATTCAGAAGAGGGTTCTTGGATAGAGTATTGTTTGTCATTTGAGGAGAATTCCGTTTTGTAGGTGTCAAAATTGGGTCTTGAGAATAAGTCAATGCTGGGGGATTCAAGGAGTGGAAATGTATCTGATTGAGTTTTGAGGAATATCACATGTTTTGTCTTGATAACTGCACCAAGTGAGTTGAGGATGAGATACAAGTGAAAAGTGGGGTTGAACCCAATCAGAATACCCTTGAGTCCCTTTTTGTTGAACTTGCAACCTTTTTTAGAGCAGTTCACAAGGTATATAACAGAGATACCTACAGGTTTCAAGTAATTAGCGGGGAGACTCTTACCAAACCTGAGTTCCCAAGGAGACAGGTGATTACCTTCTTGGGGAATCTGATTGAGAATGAAGCAGCGGCTTTTTGTTACTATATGCCAGTAGTTTTTGGGCAGTTGAGTGGATGAGAATGTGGCTTGAGCGGATTTGATGATTGTTCTGTTGGCTCTCTCAGCTTGACCGTTGTGTTGAGAATGATAGGGTTCCAAGGTTTGTAATTTGATGTGATTGGTTTTTGCAAATTCCTTGATTTGGAGTTAATGAACTCGGTACCTTTATTGGAGAAGATTTCAGACAGGTAGTGATTCAGTCTCTTGTATTAAATCTCAAGTAAGTTTATGATTGTTTCAGCAGTTTCATCCTTAGAGGTAAGTGGAAAAGCCGCTAAGTAACCTGAGTAATTATCCACCAGGGTGAGGATGTAGTGATGGCCAGCTTTGGATTGGGGAGAGATTGGACCAACAAGATCAAGATGAATCAGGTCCAAAGGTTTATTGGAGGGAGTGGATGTACAGGAGAATGGAGATCAAGTAATCTTACTCTTCAAGCAGCTGTCGCATTGAAATCTCAAGATTTCTTCATTGGTGAAAAGATCTTTAATGATCCGCTTGAGACTGGAGACAGAGGCGTTTCCATACATTTTATGAATGTCAAGCAGCAAGGTACGGTCAGAGGAGGACTGATTTGGGGGAACATTTGAAAGATGTACAGATTGATTTTGTCCTGTTGAGTGAGGTTTTTCAATGAAGAATAAATTATCACGGATTAAACCTTGAAGTACTGGTTGACCTTCACGCGTGATGGAGAATTTGTCTTGAGTTTGGTTAAGGCAGCAACCTTTCCAGGCAAGAAGGCCGGGACTAATGAGGTTGACAACAATTTCAGGTAGGTAGACGCAGTCCTCAAGAGTAATTGTTGAGTCTTTCCACTCTAGTTTGACAGTTCCAGTGCTGCATATTTTGAGATTTGCTTCCAGTTTACCTGTCTTGATTTCCTTGGATTCTTCTTTTAGATTGATGGATGTGAAGTATTTGAGGTTGTTGAAAATGTGAACATTGGCTCCCGAGTCTAGAAGAAGGTTGAGGTTGTTGTCATTGTTGATCCAGAGGGTTAGCAAGGTGTGGTAATTGATGGTTAGAGTCTTTTTTGTCTTATTTTTCCACTCGTTTTGTTGTTCAATCCACCATTTGGGTGCAATCTGAGGATGGAGATGGAAGCAAGAAGATTCCAAGTGGGGGGCGTTAGGGTCATGATAGCCTTCTTGGCATCTCATCTTTGATTTCTTTTCTTACTTATGGATCTTTTTCTTAGTTGAAACAAGAGAAATGTCCACCGCAGGTTTGACTGGATTTGATTGAGCCTTCCTTTCATTATTATATTGAGTGAGATGGTTAAATACTACGTCCACTGTCAGGTTCTTTTTGACATGCATGATCTGCTGCTTGAGGTTTTCAAGAATGGGTGGAAATTTAAATAGTAGAAGGTACGCAAGTATGTCCTTGGGTAATTTGATTCCTACGTCTGTCATCCTGGTGATTGAATTTTGCATCTTGGTGATGAATCCATCAATAACTTGCTCGCGGAAAATTGAATGTAAGAAATGGTTGAACACTCTTGCCCTGTTTGCTGTCTCAGAAGATGTGAATCTTTGCGTGATTTTGGCCCATAGGAGTTTTGAAAAAGATATTTTGGAGGAGTTGACCATCTTTGCATGAGTTGTGCTGTTGAGTTTTGACAGAATTATGGCTTGTATTTCTTGGTCCTGTTTAGAGGATAGGGGTCCAGAATTTTGAGTTATAGCTTCCTTGATGTCTTTCAGATCAAACAGCATCAACATCTTATCTCGCCAGATCAAATAATTCTCTTTGTTCAAAGGGGGAATTGCATTGAATGAGGATTTCAAGGCCACCTGGTGGAAGTAATTGGCCGCTCCCGCTGGTTTGGTCATGGTTGAGTTAGTTTGGTTTGATTGTAGAGCCTTTGGCTTTTAACCGTGATAAAAAGATCCTAAATTTCTGTATGGCTTAAAACCAGCATAAGCTATGGAAGAAATAGAAGAGTATGAGAAACACACAAACAAAGATAGAGAGAAAAGTTAGAGAAAAGAAGCAAAATGGAAAGAGGTCCTACAGTTTGAGCCTTGTGAGTATTGAGATAGGTGGCGTCAATAGAATAGAAAAGAGAATAGACAGCAGAGGTTTGGAAGAGAACACAAGGGATGATCTTGGAGTAGAGGACTGAGTGAATGAGAAGATCAGATCAGAGATAATCCTATTGAGACCTTGAAGGATCTGATCCTTACCAGTCAGGGACTTGTCAATGGGGCAATAGCTGAAGTGAGAGTGAATTGGTGGTTGTACCGGGGTAGATTGAGGAGTTAGTTGGTTGATGATAGAGACAAGAAGTAAAAAGAGAAAAGAGAAAAAGAAGATCAAGAGGTGAGAGTCAAAAGTAAAAGAGAAAGGAGGTCCAGGAAGTAAAGGAGCAGGTTGGAGAGGAAGTTGAGAGAAAAGAGAAGAGTCTCTGAGATTTGGTCCGGGGATACCCGGGATAGGGGAGGAGGCGCGCGGAAGGCGGGAGCGTGCAGGCACAGAGAGTGAGGTAGTCGTGAGGGCGAGTCTTAAGAGACCAACCGTTAGTGAATTAGGAATAATTAATCAAAAAGCATTAATCACATAGTGATTTGAACAATCCAACTTGAACAATCCATCTTTAGCCAACTTACAGAACTAGAACTACAAGGGTCATAGTCCAACCTCCACTGAGTGTCAGATCTCTGATACCAGGAACCTTGCAGTCCTTTAGCTACAGAGAGTGATAGAAGATACTGGAATAATAATAATAATAGTAAACCAATGATAAAACTTTAAAAGCTCAAATAATAAATATGCTAAGAGCTGGTGCAAGGTTTGATTGTTTTGGTAAAAAGGGTTTCAATTTGTTATAAAAAGAGGGGCCACAGTATTATACTACCATGGATATTTATAGACAGACAACCTCTCTTCAAGGGGCCTCCTTAGGCAGTTTAAGAACCTTGGAATAAATGATGGGTGCCTTATAAGGACTTATACACTGATATGGCCGGACAAAATAACACCATGGCCAAGGCAGGAAGGGAAACACTTACTCAGAGTACTTCACCACCAAAATACTGCAAAGATAGGAAGGGTTTCAGAGCAGATGGGATGGATTTGCTTGACTAACTTCAATGGGTTGATTGGTTTTTGAGAAATAAATGATACTAATACAGACTATGTCATAAATCACTTGCTTATCTCTTTATAAGCACTTGAATAACAATGACATGGTGTCTGATTGATAATAATAATTCCTGGTCAAATTATGGGAAATAATAGATCCCAAGAGGTCTGTATAAATACCTTTTGGGGTATGAGCTTCTCAGGGCATGTAGAGAGGGTTCTTCTTGTGGGCTGAGGCTAGCAAGTCAGTCAGGGCAGGTTCAGCACGTCCACTTGGTGCTCTCAATCATCTGTCCTCAGATCTGCTGGTTTTATGGATTATTTTAGCCACAGGATCTGTTAATTTGTTAATGGTGTAATTTGATCATTCTGCACTTATCCTCTATTTGTATTGATGATATTGGTTTAAAGTAGACAGATGTGGATTTTTATTTACTTTCCATCATCTGCTGATCACGTAGGTAATTTTTAATAATTTTTACAGCCACTCCTTGTAGTGTTTTGTGGTCTTCAAAGATCAGGATCAGGGGTTTACATGGTAGTCCTCAATATTTGATTTATTATTAAAAATACTTTAAAATTAGTTTTTCATTAATTTTATTCAAGTTTTGAAGTTTTTAGACTATTAGTAATGCATATGTAACTTTATTAAATATACCAGATAATCCTGACTAGGTTGTAGCTCTTATGAGCGGTACCTGTTTGCCAGATTAGTCACAACTGATCCTGACACGGGGATCAGTACATTCAGATGTGCGCAGGGTAGGATCAGCTGCTTGTGTGGCAGAATTAGCTGCGCACAGACTTCAGTACGCAAGAGTTTGATGCTACTGTTATGTAAGGATGCAGGACTGCGCGCGGGAATTGTGACAGAACACATTTCCCTGTGTAAATCCTAAAATATACACAACAACTCAATTCTGACTGAATTTCAGGTGTGAAAACTATACGTGACAATGTGTGAGAGATATTGAATTGGCCAAAAAGTCCCATAGTGATGCCGTTGTATTTTGGTCTTTTATTTCTTTAATTATTAAAAATGTAAGGAGTTGGATTTCAAGGGTGGGGTCAGTGAGTGACCTTACCTAATTTTGGGTGGAAAATCCATTTCTGTAATAATATTTATGGATCTCCTACTCCTTCTTGAGTTAAATTTAATATTCTTATTTACTTTTTTTTATTTTATATTTCTGTTACTTTGACAGGTTTCTCTGTACATAGTAGCAAGCTGACACTGAGGATGAACATCTTTGGGTACCATGGATCCTCTGAATGCTAGATGGTCACCTATTTGGTGGGAACAGGGCAAACAAATAGTCTTGGAATGTGACTTGGTGCACACTTTGCCATCATGATCATGTTTTAAATTCTTGTATTGTTCCCGCAAGCTGAATTGCCTCTAAAGACAATTTGTAACCCAATGGTAACGGTTCAGGTGGAAGAACTGTCCCCAACTTGAGATTTGAGAGTTATTAATTGATGCATGAACAAATTTAATTTGATTCAAAACTTTTCCATCAAGACTTTTCCAAACATCCAAAATGTTTCCCAAAGAGTTTGCAAAGAATTGTTTAAAAGTGGCATGGGCCCCTTCAACCTGAGAAGTGGTTTTGTTTCCAAAATCTGGGTTTATACAAGTCCACGCTGTTACAAATTTCTCTTCAATAGGGAAAATGTTATTTTCCATATACTCAAGTAAATCCCATAGTCTTTCAAGAAACACTATACAAGTCAAAAGGTCAGAAACCAAAACTAGGAAGAATAAGAAGCAGTGATTTGGACCTACTCTGAGTTCCACATCATTGACCTCCGTCTCCTCCTTGGTCTTTGAGGCCCCATACTTTTCCCACAGAGTCATAAAGCTTTTCAATCATTCAACTTCCTTAACAAAGCGCGCTTTACAGTTTGCTTGTATGTTTTTAGACAAGTGCCAAGTGCAACATTGTCTTGATGACTCAGGGAAACTAGATCCAATAGCAAAAATCAGAGCTTTTTCACAGTCCATCACAAAGACTTTTGGAAGTCTCTCAGGATCATAAGCCAACTCCATTAATGGGTTCACAGACCAACTGTAGAACTCAAACAGTTCTTTTGTTATAAAAACAAGAGCATTTGTGAAAGTTTTCCAATTGGCTGCCATTCCTACAACATGAAATAGCAAGGTTTTGTACTTATTTGCCTTATAAGTACAATCCAAGATAGCAATATGATGGAATTGTTTTGAAAGCTTTACTTCCTCAGGATGTGCTAAGTACAGGACCTCCAAGTGACCCTCTCCACCAAAATTTGACTGGTGAATCCAACTCGTTTCTTCAAGCTGTTCATAGAGTACCTCCATAACACTTTTCACCTTTAGTTCTGCAAGCATTACCTTCCGCTTAGTGTTATAGATTGTTTGGTCATCAACATAATCCCCTCCATCAATCTTGCTCAATTCCCTCTTAAGCTTTAAAGTATTGAGCCCATCATTTATGCCTTCTATTAGATTGTCTAAGGCCAACCCCAAGATTCTCCTCAGTTGAGAATGCACAGAGGGATGTTCAGATGGTTGATGGTTATGTTGGTTTTCTTTGTAGGAGATTTGCCACAAGGTGTCTGCCTTTGTGCAACTTGTGTGGATTATAAACTTGCAACCAACCTTCCTTGTGTGAGTTTGTCTAGACTGTTTGGTAAGAAGTTGTCCCAAATAGGAACCATGGCAATCACAGGCCAAATCCACATATTTATCTTTCCTTGAGTTAAAAACTGTCAGAGAATAACCATTCTTCATAGCCCATGTTTGAAAATAGTTTTGGGCCTCTTCCCTAGTAGGAAAATTTCTCACAGGAGGTTAGTCAAGTGTATCTGGCAGCGATTCAATGGTTAGGTTTTGTAGTTTCATAGTTACAGGCACCCCATAAGTTAGTTCAAATAAAATTTAATTTGGCAAAGACCTCTGTGACATAAAATGTTACTCACAACCAGAGGTTGCATGCCACTGTGAATAATTTTTTTCCTCAATTGTCACCCTTGATGAGGATGCAATCGGGGCTTCCAATGTTTTATTAGCCAAATTCATTCTTTTTTTTTTCAAAATCTTTGTTGATGGAACTATCAATGTAGACCTTCCACGCAGCCATTCCAGAAGAAGGAGGGCTTGCCACTGTTCCCATGCAAAAAAATGCAATGGTATACTTCAGTATTCAATTCAACTTTCAATTGAAAAAATAAAGTTTTCTCACTTTTGAGTTGAGAAAGAATTTTTTTCAGATTTTTATATGATTTCAATTTTCACTTTACTTTCACTTTGGTTTCACTTTAAAGTCACTTTGGAATGACCAGGTGTGCAACAACAGTCCCACAAAGTATGTGTTGATCCCAAATTTGGGTTAAGGGAACCCAAGTGTGGTCCAAGGGGTGCCCAAAATTCTGGCAAGACTTCCGGCGGGTCGCGCACCCACAAAAACAATGGTTTTTAGCCGTGTATGGGGGTACACGGCTCCAAATTGCTGTGTTTGGGGGGTAAACGGCTCCTATACAACCCCTGGGGGTGGCGCATGTTTGGAAAAGCCCTTCATCGTTGTCTATGGGCCCCCATGGCTCATTTGAGACATGTAGGGCCCTAAACAACTCCCACACGACTGGAGTTGTGAATTTATCATCACCCAGATTTTAATTTTTCAATTAATTATTGAAAATTATAAGTTGTATTATTAGGAAAAAAAATTGGATTTATTTTCCAGTAAAATAAAGAAACAGATATCTGGAAAATTCAGCAAAAAGTCATGTTCAAGATCCTCAAGTCTGATCCCATCCATGTATTTTGTTTTCTGTGTAACTTCTAGAAGGATTAATTCAAAGAAAAAAAATATAAAGATTTTGGTCTCATTGCCTTGCTTCTATGTGAGTTTGAAAACTTCTTTTGTTTGAATTATGTTTGTATTGTGATAAAAATCATTCAATCTAAATACTGGATCAGACTCAATTAAAGAACTGGGGTGGGAAACTTACTGATAGAGATTCAAAATCTGTAAATTATAAATTTCTCCATAATTCAGAAAATCCAGTATTTCCTGAATTGACTTTTTTTGAGACAAAGCTAATATGGTGTATCAGAGTTAGTGAATATTTAATTAGAAACCTGCCTTTTTTTAACAAAGCTTTCATCAAACATGGTGGTTTTCTGAAATAAAAATAACCGTTGAAAATTCTGTTTCAAAATGGTGGGTTCCATAGAAACAGCATGTTTCAAACATCAAATCTTCAATTCATGAATCATAATCCAACAGCATGCAGAACACCCATCCACACCTCCACATTGTCAAATTAATATACAAGAATCATTGAAACCAACATCATCACTCTATCAATCCATAAAAATCATGGTAAAATTGACACTCTCAGCATATCCAAACCAACCTGCATAAAGCTATTCAAAAATTTAATCAAGGGGAATGAAAATTACTCTACATGCCAAATTTTTCTAATTGATTATCAAATAAATTATTGATCAATCAGAAAACAAGTTTAATTCCTCATTATCACTTGATCCTATTCAAATTACTCCTTCCTACAAACAAAGAATCAAAACAATGAGATTCCTTCCAACTGTTTTACAATAATCAATATTCCAACCATTCATTCTTCAATAAAAATCACCAGATTGTTCTAGCTCAATAATGAAAAATAGATACATTCTCATAAACAATTAATTTCAATAACATCCCTTGTATTCATCCTTTGATTGTTTTACAAATAATCAATAAGATATGATGGTTCAGTTTATGTCTCAACCTAAAAACAAATCAATTTTGCCACTGAATCACCCTCTCCTCTGTATGTATAACCCAAAATCCACACTGAAAACACACAAACACACACACACCCAAAAAGAAAACCAATCTACTAAGAGGAGGTTTTTTCCACCCACATATGGTGACACTCTATTATTTCCTGGAGTAATGGCATAGCTAGAAGATTAAAAAAATCAATCACCACCTCAAGAGGACTTGCTTGGAACTTCCAAAAGACCATTTTGCATCCTTGCTGGTGATTCCCAGGAGGATTCAATTCAATTTTGATTGGCATCATAGCCAACAAAATTTAGATCACCCTTGGTTATTATCAAAAGAAGATCCAAGTTCTTGGTGGAGGATTCTCAAGAGCTTTTGAATTTACTCACACCTTCCAATCTGTTAGGTTTTCAAAGTTTTTGTCTGCAGCAGCAGCAGCAGCAGCAGAACCAGAACCAGAATTATTGGCCTTGATTCCATTCATTACCCTCTTGTAAATTCTTGTATCATCCAACCAATTTCTCCATTTTTCTTGATTTGAAATTGCAAGATCCACAAAAATCTGTTTATACATGGTCAAAATAACCATTATCCAGGTTTCCTTATCCTTCTCACTTGACCCATTTTTTTTCATAAAAATCATCAAGTTCAATATTGGAACCCACAAAAATCAAGCTTCAAAGAACTTTCAAAAGAAATTTTTATAACATTGTAACTGGACCAGTACCAGTTAAATTTCAATTCATTAGAATAAATTTTTCTTGACCCTCTTTAAAAATTTTCAAAATTTTAAATATATGTTGCAGATAATTAAGGCCACTCCTTCTAGATAATATGATAAATAGCTTTCTGATTCCACTTCCTGCCTTATTGCCTCCCTTATTAAATTTATTATTCTGAGATTTCAGTAAATTTTTCATCACAATTTCTCTGGTGTTCCTCCTTCTCTTACTAGTATTGTTCTAAAAATCAGAATTTTCCCATTCAACCATTCCCAGTATTTCTAGCCTACTCCAGTAAATAATTTCACCAGAAGTATTCCCTAGGCTCATTTTCTTTGGATTCTTCCCTTCCAAACTGGCCTTTTTCATCCTCTTGTGACAACTACCAACCATATTGACCATTGAAATTATTTAAAATCTAACCCTACCACTTGGTTTTTGGAAGCTTTTATGACCAATCCAGAATTCAAGATACCAAAGGAACAGAATTTTTGTTTTCATGTAGGTATTCAATTAATCCTAACCCAAGATGGTAGCAATTTTAACACCACCTACCTAAAAAGAGAAGCTTTTACAGTTGACAATTATTCAAATCAGTAAACCAACTTGGTTTCCAATTTTCTGAGCCAACCACCAATTCACCCCAGTTTCTCATAACTCAACCTGGATGGTTCTTCCAAAACAACCCAATATTGAGAAGGTTTAGGTGATAATTGAGAGGAGGAATAGGAAGAGAAACTTGAGGCAAAGTAGTGTAAATACTCTTGTTCTTATTCCTCACCAAATCCCAAAAGCCAGGATATTTTCATGCCCAATTCTCAAGCATGATCTCCATCATCTGCCACCAATCCACTTGACCAGCTTCCATTATTCAATCAAGAAAAAAATCTACCCCACAACCCTTTCAATTGAGAGATGGGACAAGTTGATTCACAATTAATCAACCATACCATGCCCTGTCCAACCAGAAATATATTTTCAGTGATATTGGTGCTTTCTTTGTTAATCCTACCCCCACTGATCAAGTAAAAAAAGATTCAATGACAAAACCAAGCATGCAAAATAATTCATCATAATACTTGAGAGGCTTGGGATTGTGAGCAGAACTCATTCAGCTGGGAGCTGGATGGTTGTGAGTTTTAAGTTGATTGTCCCAAACTACCCACCCAGGATAAGAATTATTTTTAGGGGAAATTCAATGGAAAGCAGTTCAAATTTTTATTGAACCCCAAAATTTTTGGGATGGAAAAATGCCTTCTCAACCTCCTCAAATTCAAGCTATGATCCCTCATTTCTATTCATGAATACACCCACTCCACTAGAATTTATCCATTTATATGTTGTGTTTCTGCTTGGCTTAAATAGATTCTCAATAAATCCTCAATGGCTTCCTTATAAATATTCTGATTTATTGAAAATTGGTTTTCTGATAAATCAGAAATTTATTTGCTGAATGATCATAAATTAAATAAGAAACTCTCCCAACCACCTTTGTAACATGTGAATTCACATGTAATTTCTTTTTGTTTTCTGTAATAACACCAGATAATCTACTTAATTTTTTATCTAGTTCAATTACTTGATTTTTCTAAGAGATAGTTTTTCCCCTTCTTTCTTATAACTAATTTTGAAATCCCACTTGAGTTCTGATTTTTCTTTCACAATTTTTCTTTTTGTAAACATATTGTGATATTTTCAAATGGAATTTTCATATGATTTCTTTAATTTAAAAAATGAAAGGGTTTCAATTGAAGAATTTTGAGAGATTTCATCATGGATTTCAATGGATCAAAAGTTAATGAGAAAAAATGGGGATACAGCATTGAGAACAAAGATGGAGAAAAATAGAAAATCTGAGGTGCCCCTGGAAGTTTTTTAAAAGGGTTTGATGGAAATGTGCAAGTAAACTTTTTGCTTGTAATATCTTCTCCAGTGAATCTTCACCCAGCCATAAGTAAGAATAACAGGAAACATAAGCCTGAAAAAACTGAAGGGGAGCTCAAGGAGGGTGAGGAAAGAATTTTCAACTTTTGCTACTTCAGCAATGGGGACATAAATCTTTGGCCAAATTTTTTTATTACTATGAAAGACCCTGTTTGAATCAAATTGATAAGTAATGAAAGAATATAATATTGCATATTTTGATTCCTGTGTAAATAGGCTCATGCCTTTTGATTTTTCTACCCATATCAAATTCAAAACTCATCTACTTTACATATATTCTGAAATTGATTGTGGTGAAATTTCCTTCTTTTGCTTTCTTCTTTTTGTTTCAAAATCAATTCAAATTTGAAATTTATTGAAAATTCAAACTGAAACAATCTCCTAGGTGCTCAATTGGTGCTTCTGTACTTCAGATTCCAGATTTCTTTCAGGAAAAAAGGAATTTATAAAATGATCTGGATGAAAAACAAGTACAAGCTTTAAAATTTTCCTACCCTGTAATTTGAGAGACTCACTCATATACCCATTTAAAATAATATAAATCAAAGAAACAGAAATATAAAATATGATTTTAAAAACAGAAAGATCCATTGATGAGGAAAAATAAAAAACAAAAAACATTAATATAAAAAAATAAAATTGTCTGTATTGCTTTTTATTCAAATAATATGGAGAAATATATTCAGAGCCAAATATTATGATAAATATTTTCAATTTCCTCAACTGGTTGACTTCTACTAAAACAATACATGGAAATAGAAAGCTTTTCCTTTTTCAGTGATGAAAGGAAATCTTTCTCCTTCTTATCTTTTTGAAAAACCAACTTGTGGTTTTTTCAAATTCCATTGTGGGTTTTGAGTGCTTTCATTTTCTCCTTTAAAAACTTGAATCCAAATGCTTCCCAAAGTAGATCCATTTTTAATATCAATAAAAGTGCAAAACTGGTTTCTATATTAAAATATCTTACTTTATTCTTTTTTTAATGATATCTTCAAATCCTCCTAGGCTTGAGGCTTTTTTCTTCTTTTGGTTATCTTTAGGTTTTATTTTTAAGGTATCTGATGCCTCTTGCTCCCCCCTTACTGAGGATGACTCTTGCTGAAAATTTTCACTTTATTTTGGAAGGTGGCATGGGATTTCCTCTTTCCTTAAGCCCTATTTTTCCAAAAAGGGTGTAGCTGTTTACAATCAATGAAGAATCAATCATCAAAAACAGAGTTTACCAGAAATTTCTTATGGCAGTTATTGGAATTAAATTTTAAAGAAGATTTTTGAAGTCCTTGAGGGTGTGGAGAATTGGAATCATATTCTGGAAACTGGTTTACTTGAGCCAAGCATTTCATTTATTGTTTAAAATAATAAATTGGTTCATCCAAGGAATAATTTGAAAAAATTAAGGATTCTGATGTTAAATTTGATTAGATTGGTCTTAAGATAAAAGGTGCAAACTCTTCATCCTCCAATCATGGCCAATAAAGGGGCTCCATGGGTTCCTTGTGCTTTATTGAGGGAAAATATTTCTGAGAATGATAACTGTTGTTTGAATATGAGCCGGGGTTTACCATTTGCTTTGGCTTCCTATTTTTTAAAAAAAATTTGTGACTTTTTACAAGAAATAATTAATTATTAACCTAGAGCAGCATTTGTAAGAAATTTACTAATAAATGAATTTGAATGAATTGGAAAGAGTATTTTTGCCATTTGAGAGGGGGCAGTTAACCAGAATTATCTTCTGTAATCTGAATTACTTGATACAAGCAAGGAATTCATGGATCCAAAAAGCCATTTGTGGATCCAAGAAATGTTCTCAATTAATTGAAGATGATTACTATGATTGTATTGGGGCAGAGGTAGTCAGAGTAACCTCCTCATCACTCAATGCTGCAAAATGAATGGGCTCCAGATTCTCCTTTTTTTTAATCACTAGGCTGAGTACTGGAAAAGATCTCCTCATTATCAATGGACTTGAGTTCAACTGAAAAAACTAGAATTTTCGAAAAAAAGGATAATCCTGGAATCAGTCATTTAAATTTTTGAAAATTTAAATCCTGATATGCCCTATTGTTTTATTTGAATGGAAATCAATATTTCTGATTGAATAAATCTTGAACAGAAGTTCTGATTGATTCAATTGCAAAAATCACAAAAGAACTGAAAGAAGAAGAGCCATATTGAGACAAATGAAATGAATCTGAGTGTTAGAGCCAGTGAAGAAGGGTTGAGTATTATTTCAGTATCTTTATATCACTGAGAAGTACTGAAGAGCTTGTAGCTTGAGAGCTGCTGGTAGGGGCTGATTGAGTGACCAATAGCGCAGATTGAGAGTAGGGGTCACTGTTTGAGGACTGGATGTTGGAGCTTGAGGAGGATAGGTTCAGGACAACTAATAATTGCAGAGGAGCAGCAGAGAGCAGGAACAACATCCAGATAGAGTAACAGGGACAAGTAGAAAAAGTGAAAACAGGTGAGATGTTGTAAAAAAGAAGAGAAGCAGACAAAAAAACAGGCAAGGAGACTGAAAACACACAGTGAGAAAGGGGCCACATCTAATTGGGCAAGGAGAGAAGCTAGACACAGCGCGCGCTTGTAACCCTAACCACTCAGGATTTTGTTACAGATTTATTCCAATTAGTCCTACACTGATGGATTTAAATATATTTTCACAGAATATATAAAAATTAAAATTTAACATGCAACTATTCAATAATGGAAATTTGAATATCATCAACAATTACAAAATGGACTTCATCAGGTGCAAGTATATCCAAAGAAGTACCAAAGATTTATTTTTTTGAATAAGAATAAATATTTCTTCCTTAATTTTCTCATGATTTTCAATTTTACTTTTGGAATTTTTCAAAATATTTGAATCAATCCCTAAAAAAAAGGTATTTGTAGCATTTTGAACCATATTTTACACTTGGTACAAATTGGTCAACATCACATCATAAATATTCAATTTTATTCAAGGGAATTGGATTTTTCATCTTTTGTTCATTATTCTTGGACTTGATGGACTTTTTTTCAAAAATTCCAACAAACTTAAATCTTGCGAATTGAATGGGTTTATTTATGTAGAATGATCTATGTTTTTTTAGGTTTTTGAAAAAAAGAGTTTAAATTCCATTATAAATGCCAATTTCTATAAAGGAAAAAAATATTTAATTTTTGTTTGATTACTCTTGCAGTTGATGGAATTTATTTTTCAATTTTTTACAGAATATGAACTTCCCTCATTCATTAGGTTTACATGGCAGTTTTCATGGTTTTGTATGTGCTATGTTCAAAACAGGAAATACTGATTTTATTGCAACTAAGAACAATGGGTCTTAAATAAATGACATATGTCAATTGACAGAGAAGAAAAACAAGAGAGTGAATTTGGAAGGAGTCTACCAGACAAGTAATACTTACTCAAAAAAAAATGGAGGAGAATGAAGGAGAAAATTGGGAGGATAATAAATGAAAAAATCTGAATATGTGGAAGATGATGTCACAATTTAGAAAATTTTGAGTGCTGTGGTGACCAATTTGGTACACCTCAAGAAAATGGCAAAATTTAATTTTTTTTCTCAGCTTCTTATCTCAGCAAAAAAAAAATTCTGTTGCTATGGGTACTCTACTTCTTTCTCATCTCCCAACTTCTTCCTGTCATAGTGGACTAGGAAGGCCCCTCCAGGAGCTTCAGTTCCCAGGTCCTCTGTTCAATCCCTCCTTGTTGTGCTCACAGCTCAAATTTTTGGCCAGGTGCGCGCATGGATGGCCATCCCATTCATCAGCACCCTCAAACATCATCAACTCCATCTATCCTAAGAGTCACCCTTGTTCTAAAATCTCAATCAAGATTGTCATCCTCCCCAGATACCCTTCCATTGACCTTGAGATTGCTCCAAGATTTTGATCATCCAGCTTTGAGTCCTCTAGCTCCAATTCACCTCGGCCACTTGGTTCCTGGTGGTCTGATATTCCCCCTCATTGTTGCGCTCACTCCATCAAGGCCAATCTATGGTCAATCTTCTTTGACCAACAAGTGCGAGCATTGCTTGCGGCCATTGGAGATTCTGCAACAGCTACTTGATCCAATCCATCTCAACCAAACTTCCATCCTCTCAAACAAGCCCCCCCATCATCCATCTGATCACCTGAAACCACCCGTCGCTTTCTCAAAATCTGACGGGCCTGCAAGTGGTCGCTTGCATCTGTCATCCATCAACTTGTCAATGCCAATCAACAATGGATGGCCATCAACCCAAAAAGTCTATTTGATCCATCTTCCTTAATCATTGATTGACCATTTCCATCACCTGTTTCCACCTATCATCTGGGACCGCTGTCATGGCCCCGCGTCAGCAAAGCCGCAGATGTCCATCCGCTGCCTGCTTTCATCCGTGAAGCAGGCTGGTCTTCTTCCTGTCAACTATTTTTTTTGAAATTTCATGATTTTCTGGTCACTATCATTCTTTTTTTATTTATTTTCATGACTATGATCCATCAAAAAAAAAATTCTGTGCTAATCTGTAGTATCACTTGTAAATAGTCCACAGGGTCTCTTTCTCATAAAAGGAGGGGCTCTCCCCTACCTTTTTGCCCCAATAAATCACCAAATCATCCATCATCATATAAGTAATAGATCTTTGGGGCCCTTCCCCTTTCTGAGCATACTTATCCTGGGTATATCTTTTGATTGCTTCTTGATCTTTTGAGCCTCAATACTCAAATCCTTTCATCCTTCCTCTTTTACCTGATCCTTATAACCAACCAATGGCCTTGCTGGTTTGAGAAGAATTAATTGGGTTGAATTCTTGAGTGTGTTAAGCCACTCCTTTGATCCCTTTCTCTGACCACTTTGGTCTTGATGATTCATTTGATTGCCTTTCTGCCACCAGTCACATTTGACTGAGAGGTTTCTTTAAGCTTGAACACCAGACTTTTAAACCTCCCTTTATTTCTTTGAAGTTAAAATTCCACCACGCTATTCTTGAGTCCCTTGAAAAGTTCTGGGTTATTCTTGTTCAAATTTATTACTGCTTTGCTTCTAGAGCTTCATAAAACAAAGTTATTTTTTTGTACAGCCACCCACAGTTATCTGGTACCCTTCAAGTGCTTGATTGCAGAGAGTTGGGAAGGTTCATTGAGAACCTGGAGGTTGGTTGGGATTGAGTTGATCTTTCCTAATCTTCTGCTGACGACCACAGTTAATACCTTGTGGGCATTTTTACTTAAAACTGCCATGTTCTATTGAACTCTGAACAAAACTTTGGCTTGTTTGTTCAATTATTTTCCCACACCATCTTGTCTCAGATAGTGTTGTTTCCATTGCTGCAAAATACTATCAAAAATCATCTCTCCCATTGATTCCTCATCCATAAGGTTCTGGTCCTTGATTCCAGTTACACTTAAATATTTTTGTAACACTCAGGAGGTCAGCCTAAACAGCACCTTTTCCCCTCCACAGAACTGCCTGCAGCTCAGCACCGTTTGGAGTCTTACAGCGCTCATCACATGATATGTATTTCCTCACATTTGCTCAATAATTGTGAGATTAATCTTGATGGTTGAGAAGTTAGATGATTTCTTGATTCAAGTGCAATTGGGTAAAATTTTCTATTGAGGTTGAATACAGAGGTGATATGAGATGTTCAGTGGACATATCAGGTGTAACAATGAGGAATCTGAGAGAATGGATGAGGAGGGAGGAAATTGGAATGAGAAAAGAAAGAACAAAAGAAAAAAAGAGAAGGATAAATTAGACAAAGGTGGAAAGGGATGGAAGGAAGAGAGTAAAGAAGCAGAAAGGGTTGATGGAGATGAGAGAGAGAAGTATTGAGAGGATTGGTTGATAGATAAAGATGATTATTTTGATTTGATGGAGATGGTGGGATGATTGAGTGGTAAGTGGTGAATCAGAAGATGGGGAAATGATTGAGAAGGAGGTGGTGAAGTGATGAGGGAAGGCTTCAAGTTGGACGTTTTTACACTGGACCTGTTAGGTTTAGGCATTTGACAACAAGAGGAGGTTGAATTCATGATGAAATTTTCTGTTGTAAAAATATCATTAAATTCTATTAGATTTTTTTTTCACAGAAATAAATTTTTGATTTAGTTGTTATTTTTTATTTCACTCAAAGAATCAATTTTGGAATATTTAAAAATACCAAAATTATCCTCATAAAATTTTCATATTTCTAATTTTCCCATTTCTTTTTATGATTGGCATAAGGTTTTTACATTACACTGGAAATATCAATTTTTATTCAAATAAGTCAATTTTTGATGTTTGATGTTTTTGTTTTTTCAATTGATGTCATTTTTTTGTGATATCTGAAATCATTTACATTCTTCTCATGAAATATATAAATGTAGAATTTTTAATTTTTTTTATGTATGGTACAAATATATTTAAATTCCTAAATAAATCTCCAATTTCTTCAAAAATGAAACTGTCTTTCATATTTTATATAGTTATTCATGTACTTGATCATATTTTTGTTGAAATATCTGAAAATAATATTTACCCTCACAGAATTTTTATATGTACAATCTTTATATGTTGTATCATGTTTTTTCAAAACCTGTTTTTACATTCCACTGAAATTATTCAATAAGGGTGTGTCTGATTAAAAAGTAATTGCATTACAAATCCACCATTTATTTTTGGCCAAACCCACCATTTTAATGGTGGGTTTCTGAAATACACATACCCCCTTGCTGGTTTATTTCAAAGCAGTTTCTTCATTTAAGGTGTTTTTCAAATATCAAATCTACCATTTATGCATAAAAATCTGTTAATAATTCATTGGACGAAAAAAAATCATCCAAACCTTCACATTTTCAAATCAACACACGTCCCATGACTATTGCTTCATAGATCAAATCACCAAATTCAAGATCATCTCCATTGCATCATCAAGTCATCACTCCATCCCACCAGATCATAAAATTATGATCCAATTTCCCCATAAACTAATAATTCCACATAAAATTTCCATCGCTTTTTAAATTTTCAAAAAAACTCCCCAAGATCAAGTTCAAAATGGAATCAAGCTTACTGAAATTTTGCTACTATTTGACTTGGATTTGGACCCAAACTTGGAATACAATTTTTTATGCTTTAATTCTTCATTGAAAGAGATATAAAATTTTCCAAGAAGACTGAAAAATCACCATCCTGTGGATTAAAGCCAAAAGATCCATATCCTCCCTGACTTGATCTTCCACAAAATTTTCAAAAATTAGTTGGTGAAATTCATGAGAATTTCAGACATGATTGAGGATAACCACATATCTCAGAAAAATCTTGGAATCCTCAACATGACCCAGCTATCCAAATGGAATCTTATCTTTGTAGACTGGGATCAAATGAAAATGGAACAGCTACTCCTTTATTACAAAATATCTTCTCAGTTGGGTATGGAGCCATTGAATCATACACCAAAAGGTCTAAAATCTCTATCCTTGGCTTCCATTGATCATTCCTTTGCTTGCCACAAAGGAAGAGAAGAAGGATATATCTCAGGTCATGGATACTGAAGGTTTTCCTGTTCTTGCTGTCTTTTTTGATGGAACCATCATCCTCTTGAGTCAAAAGCCCAAGCTTCATGGAAACCACGGTTTTTATTGGAAGAAAATGCAATCCATTTTTTCATTCTCAAATTTGTTTTATCAGATACTGAACAACAATATTTCCTCTTTTTAATCAATTAATCTGTTGATTTTGAAGTACTGTGTGATAAAAAAAATATTTCTTTAAATGCTGGCCTTCCAGGTTCTTTTCAAAATTAATATGTTTTCAATAGGATGTTTATTTCAAAAGAACCACATAAATACTTTGATGAAGATCAATACCTTCTGGAATATTCAGCTGATGCTAGTGGAAATAAATGGTTACAGCATAGCAGAATCATTCTCCTAATGATCAAGTCAAAAAATTTCAACTTTTCTCTTACTAAATCACAGTTTTGAATTGAGAATTCCACAGGATTACTGAAGGGAAGATTTTTGAGATAAAGAGAAATTCATAAATAGTTCAAAAACTGCAGATACATGAAAATACTTATCAACTTTATTTTCTGTTGTTTTATTCTCCATAACATATTGGAAAAAATCAAAAATTAATTGAATGAAATCTTGGAAGATGAAATAACTGATCCTCCTCAAGCCATTCTAATATCATTTCATCATTCATGTTTCCTGATTAGATAGAGTATTCCACCTCTTACTAATTCTCAGCTTGAATTTTCAATTTATTTCTCTAAGTTCAAAACTCAAACTCAAAACTTTTTATTTTTTTATTTTTTCTTTTTTGTATTTTTTTTGTTGGGTCATGATAAATTCACAACCCTACACAAACCATTCACAACTCAAAATGATTTATGTGGCATGTTTTACAAACCATTCAAGTTGTGCATGGCTCTCCAAAATCCACAGAGTTGTGAACAGCTGTTCACAACTCAGATGGGTTGTGAGCCAGGCCAAAAAACCCATTTTGAGCCGTGGTGTGCCATTCACAACTTGTTCAAAACTTCAGGGTTGTGAGAAAACCCATAAAAAAATCCAAATAAAAAAAAAATAAACAAAAATAAAAATAAAAATAAACAAAAATAAAAATAAAAATAAAAATAAATAAAAAATCAAACACAAAAAAAAACATGAAAAAACAAAAAATTGGAAAAATTGGAAAAAAAATTTAAAAAAAAAAAGCTAAAAAAGAATTGGGAAAATTTAAAAAATCCAGGGCTATGAATGCACATTCATAGCCTACAAATAATCAAAAATTAAAAAATTAAAAAATTAAAAAGTCTAAAAAAATCAAAACATTGTGCCCAAAAAGATAAATAAAAAAAATTGGGAAAATAAAAATGGGTAAATAAGAATAAAAAGGAAAAATATACAGATGATGATAAATTCACAACTTCAGTCGTGTGGGAATTTTTTAGGGCCTCATACGACCTGTGGGAGTTGTGTAGGGCCCCACACAACCTGTGGGAGTTGTGTAGGGCCCCTAAATGCGTGAGGTCCCATACACTACTCCAAAGGGTTGTTCCAAACACGTGCAACCCCTGGGGGGGCATATCTCCCCCATAATGGGAAGTTTTGATTTTTGCACCCCTGTACACAACCATTTAAACCTGTGTACAGGGGTATACAACCCCCCCAGGGTTGTTCAAGAATTTAGTTATTTTTAGTTTATTTTATATTTTATATTTTATATTTTATATTTTATATTTTATATTTTATATTTTATATTTTATATTTTATATTTTATATTTTATATTTTATATTTTATATTTTATATTTTATATTTTATATTTTATATTTTATATTTTATATTTTATATTTTATATTTTATATTTTATATTTTATATTTTATATTTTATATTTTATATTTTATATTTTATATTTTATATTTTATATTTTATATTTTATATTTTATATTTTATATTTTATATTTTATATTTTATATTTTATATTTTATATTTTATATTTTATATTTTATATTTTATATTTTATATTTTATATTTTATATTTTATATTTTATATTTTATATTTTATATTTTATATTTTATATTTTATATTTTATATTTTATATTTTATATTTTATATTTTATATTTTATATTTTATATTTTATATTTTATATTTTATATTTTATATTTTATATTTTATATTTTATATTTTATATTTTATATTTTATATTTTATATTTTATATTTTATATTTTTGTAAGGTTCTGAATTTCTTATTAAAGTAAAACCAGAGACTGAAATACAATTGATTAGAATATTATCAGATGAAACATTGATCAAGAAAAGATTCATACCCGCAATCTCACAAATGTCAAAGTAATAAATATTGAATTCTAGATTCAATAAAATAAAGCAAATCCTCTCTCTCTAGCTCTGTTGAAGAAACCCGGACTATGATTTAGTATTATCATTCAAGGTCACCCATGGAAAAGATCTGCACCAAATTAAGATTATCCTCCAGGTGGTATGGTCTTCTTTCCTTGAAGAGTTTGTTTGTACAGCCTTCCAACGTTGATTGAACACCTCTTCAGAATGAGAAAAAAAAGTCAATTAGTTTTGGTTCTCTGTTCCTAGACCTTCCATGATTATGTATTGAGATTGAGAGCGACCCAAGGTAGTTAAATATGATAATGAATAGAGGAAACGGTCCCCAGTGAGAGTTAATTTTGAGCCATGAGAGCGCATAGGTGTCTTGAGAGTGTGACAGACAGGAGACTAGAGTATCACAGACATGATAAAAAAAATAAGGAATAAAGAAAATAGAAAAGAAGAAAAGAAGAAAGAAGAAATAAAAAAATGTAGGAAGAAGAAATATATTCAACAATTTTTGTTTTTTTAAACCAAAAATCAACATTTTTTGATTTTTTGGTTGATTTCTGTTTTTTTAATTTAATTCATTTTATTTTTTTAAGCCTGCAATTCTTTTAGTTGTGTGGCACAGAAAACAACTAGATTTGAGTTATTTACAACCCTACAAAAATCATTTGAGCCGTGTAGCATGCCAAAAAGCCCATTTGAGTTGTGTAGCGTGCCACACGGCACATTTGAGTTGTCTAGCGTGCCACATGGCCCATTTGAGTTGTGTACACAACTCAAAGAGTCATAAATTTGACATTAACCAAAATATACATACAATACATCCCTGAAATAAAATGGACACAAGTCTGAATTTAAAATATTCATGTTAAAATCCTAACACATCCAAAAATGCAAATTTAAACTCTGAGCCCCAAGTAAATATTTTTTGGAAAATGATAGTGATTGAAGTTAGCACAAAAATCAATCATGTTATGATCTTGATTTTATATAATTAATTATGTATTGAAAATAGGTATGAATGGAGACACAGTTCATCAATTAATTTGAAGAGGACCCTTCCGAAATTTTGAAAGTTATACATTACTAGTAAAATAAGATATAATTCTAAAATATGTTGATAAAACATCATGATATGTACTGGATATAAAAACAGTTGGCCAAATTATTAGCTCCTTCAAGCATATTTACAATTTAGAAATTGAAAAACCTCTTTAACTTTTTTCAATAGCCCATTTAGGGCTATTTTGCCCCAAATGAGTTGTGGATGACACATGCAACCCCCAGGGGGTTGCCTAATACTTGTTCACAACTCATTTCAGTTGTGAACCCTTTTTTGCAAACCAGATGTATTTTGAACCCTTGTTTGCAACCCAGATGGGTTTTGAACCCTTGTTTGCAACCCAGATGGGTTTTGAACCCTTCTTTGCAACCCAGATGGGTTTTGAACCCTTGTTTGCAACTCAGATGGGTTGTTAACCCTTGTTTACAACCCAGATGGGTTACAAAAAAGTATGACACAACCCCATGGGGGTTGCATGTGTTTTGAAGGGTTTTTTTCACAAATCTTTGAGTTTTGAACCTCTTTTCACAACTAAAATAGGTTGTTAACATTGTTTCATGCCTTTTCTTGACCGGGGGTTGCTGATTTATCACTGCCCTTTTTTTGGTATTTTTTTATGTTATCAGTTTTGGATGTATTTTCACCCAAACATCCTACACCAGTTTTCTTTTTGTGAAATTTTATTTTTTTTCAGTCAAAAAACATCTCTTGCTTACCAATAAACCCCCCTCCCTCACCCTCCTCCAACTCACCACCTAATTGGACTTCAAAACTCCTCACCACACCTTTAGCCTCCACCACCAGCCCACCAAAATCCACTCCAGGTCACCACTATCAGGTCACCACCATCACCACCTCCACCTCATCACCTCACCACCATAAAAAATACCAACTCACTGCCATCCCCACCCTCATCTCCAGTTCAGCCCCCCCCCTTTCTTTTTCTCTTTGCTGATACCCCCCTTTCCTCTCCACTGCCAGGGCCCCCCTTTCTCTCCCTCTTCATCTCAACCCCCAGGTATTTAACTTTCAATCTCTTTTCCCTGCTTCTTTTCTTGCAATTCAGAAAATTGAATTTCCTGTGGACACCTGGATGACTGAGGATTTTTTTTTTAGGTGACAAGTTGAATTTTATTTTCTTTTTGTTTCTAATATCCTGTGTTGATCACTCTGTTCAAAAAATAATAATTGAAATTATTTCTTTTCTTCCCTTTGCCATTCTCATTCTTAGGTTTTCCAAATGACTAGTCTTTCCAATCATTTTTTTCTTTTTTTTTTTGAAAAAAACTTTGTTTCTTTATATTCTGCTTTAAATATGAGAGAAAAAATTCCTAATTTTTTCCCTCTCTTTCATTTTGATTTTTTTTTGATTAGGTCCAAGGTGATTAATTTTGTTTCAAGTATTATTTTTTTTAATTCATTCTAGATGCAACAACACTCAGCTTTATTTTTTCTCCTATTTCAATAAATTTTATTCTTGGCTGTTTCAAGCTGCTAAAAAAACTCTAACCCCTTTTTTAAAAAAATCCAAAAGATGGGGATGGGACCGCAAATTATGAGCAGTGGTGTTCCAATAATAAGGCTTATAAGAGAAAGAGGATTGAAAAGAAATTTCTTTAAATCTCTTTAAATGTCAAAAAGAATCATATCAGGGTGAAACTCCCATTTTATGGTGGAATAGTTCAAAAATAAGATCTTGACCCTGTTTTTGAGTCTTGAAATGAATATTTCATTGAAAATATCACCACCAGAAATCTCAAACAATAAAAACAAGAAATCAAGCAGTTATGGTGTTTTAGCTTTGGTTATTTTTTCTATTTTGGATGAATCTGATTACCACTCTGTGGTGGCCCTTCTCAAATTACTCCCTTTGGATCAACTCACCAATTAAGAAAATAAATATATAAATTTTGTGAAAAATTAACTCCACCAATACAAAAGGCTTTTCAATACTTTTGGGAATTTACAAGCAGCGGGTGTGGAAAGTTGTGGGTCATTCAAGGGTAAAAAATCAATAAAATCTACCAAATTGTTTATTCAACATATCACAAAATCTGCATAAAATTCTTCTCCTTAAGATTTCAAGTTTGTGAATCTAAAATACAAATAGTTCTCCAAGATATTAGGTGGGGTGTCTTGAAACATTGCCAAGATTCCCTTTAAATCAAACCACAATAGGGTGATGATAAATTCATGACCCCCAGTAGTGTGGGATTTGTGGAGGGCCCTACATGGCCCATTTAACCTGTGGGGGCCCATACAAAACACCACTCAACCCCGGGGGCCGGTTGCAGCAAGGCAACTGGCGGTGGGGGGGATTTGATTGCCCTCCCACCAACCATGAACAACTAGGACAGTTGCAGCAAGGCAACCAGCGGTGGGGGGGGACCTGATCACCTCCCCACCATTGAGGGGCGCTCTCCCCCCCCCCCCCCCCCCCCCTTTACCAAAGGGGAGGAGCAAATTAAGGGGCACTCTCCCCCCCCCCTTTACCAAGGGGAAAATTGAGGGGAACTCTCCCCCCCCCCTTTACCAATGGGGAGGAGCAATGTGGTTAAGGGTATCTGACCACCCCCCAGCCCATCTTCCGATAGTAAAGCCCTGGGCGCATTGACCCCCAGGTCCCTGTTGGGGGGATTTGACCACCCCTCCAGGAAATTGACAGAAAGAGGGGGGGGATGTCTGCTGGTTACACCCCCCCCCACCCCCCTAGTTGTGTGTGGTGCTACACAACTACAAAATGTTGTGTGGCATGCTGCAAAACTAGGGTAGGGCCTTGCAGAGGACACACAACTCAATCAAGTTTTGTAGAGGCCACATAACTTGATTGTAGTCATGCAGCATGCCACACAAACCATCACAAAATTATGAAATAAAATTGCATTCCCTGCTTCTCCCCCTTAGAATTGGGAACCACATGAACTTAATTCAATTTTCCACCTCATATCAATTTTAAATCCAACATTTTCTTAAATTCTCCCCATATCAAAAAAGGTGATCCATTTTTGAATTTGTTTCTCCCTGTGGTTCCAAAATGAAAATTCTATGGAAAACTTATTTACAGCTGCAAAAAATGAAAGTTTTTTTATGGTAGTTTTTTTTCCTGAATTGAGATGTGGAATTAATTTATAGAAAGAATTTATTGTAAATACATTTTGAACTTCTAACAATTGCAAGCATAGTAATTTTTCTTCTGCTGTGTCAGCCACTTATATTTGAATTCAATGCAATTGAAGGTTCAAAATTTTTACAAAACTTGAGTTCACTAGTAGATGAACTGTTTGTAGTAAGGCCAGTTTTGGGTTTGATAGCAGTAAATGAGGATTGAAAATTATCTGTGGTAGTAACTGAAGGCTGGATGGGTTGAGAGTACTTTCAAGGGGGGGTGGGAGGTGTGTTGGTTTTGATGGAGGATGATTCTGTCTACTTTATTATGTGGAGGAGGTTTTATGAATTTTAGTGGATTATAATATATTATGGGCTTAATTCTTGAAACAAATTTTTCCATCAAACCAATGATTTTGAATTACACCAGTTAAGTAGTATGTGTATTTCAGAAACCTGTTGTTTAAAATTGTTTTTTTGGTCAAAAGAAAAGCCATTTTCTAATGGTGTATTTTCCAATTCTGATATACCCTATTGTATTTCCTTTTCTTTCCCAGTATATTCATCAAAAAAATACATGTGAATACATAAATATTCATTTAATTATAACACACTAATATAAGCCCCCAAATTTGGGGAGGCATGACATTTTCCCAGTGCAGTGTGAGCTTTGCCCAGGGCAAAAGCTTGACTGAAGATGCATGGCCCCCATCCAGTTTGCGGAGAACAAAGCCAGCTACTCAATGGTTCTTGATGGAGGTCTCCCAAGGAGGCCAACATTTGTTTTTTACAACCCTTGAAAAACCAATCTTTTTATAGAGATAGATAAGATTTTTTGTCTGCTTTTTTTTCAGGTATTGAAAAACCCATGTACATACCTACATTTGGAATTATGTTACTGTGCACACTGAAAAATAAAAAATTCAGTGTAACAGGGGGATTTAAACAAGGAGAAAGTATTTAGTGTAAAACCAAGGAGCTTGAAGACATGCAAAATAGGATAATGGCAAGCACTAATTTTGGTGTAAGTTTTTCTACATAAATACCGCTTGCTATTGAATTTACACATTTTTCCACACTGCCATCTAAATTTTTAATTTTTATTGATATCTTTGGCTTCTCTGAATCAAAAAACCATGATTCATTTTCCACATTCCCATAGAAGAGCCTCCTCATTTCCTTTCATGGTGGTTCAAAATGAATCACACTAATTTCATCCTCATGAAATTCTTGACAATTTTCATTACCATCTCTTGAGAAATACTACCACATACAATAATCCTGATCTTAATCATCAACTATGTCAAAAAACACAACTCAGAACCTTTTTATGGATTGCCCACCAGGCACCCCAAAAATAAAATTATCCAACCATGCTCAGCATAGAAGAAATAATTCTTTGAAAAAGAATCATAGTTCCATACAGTCTTAATATTTTTCCCATCACCCATCTCACAAGATTCTGGATAATATTTAAAACAAGAGCTAAATCTTCTCCTTGGAATCAACTCATAACCAATGCCAGGTTCATAAACTCCAATATTGCTTTGAAATCAATTGGTTTTAACCTAAATACTCTGCATGAAATTGCAAACAATGCCAAGGTTATATACAAATTCAAATTAAATTTAACAGTCCACCACAATGTTGGAATTTTCAGTCCTACACAAAAAAATCTTCCAGAATTTTTCAAATTTTAGATTTTTGACACAGAGAATGAATTGAAGAATAGGCATAGATATGGTCCCAATTTTTCTCAAGATTTGCTTAAAACAATTAGAAATATCCTCCATCAATTTAATGGATTGATAAAGATGTTTCAGAGAGTTTCTACTCATGCTGTTGAAAATCAATCTATCAAGCTGGCTGATCAATCTTATAAAAATATAGGTAAAAGGGTTATCTATCTAGAAAAAGTAGAATAGATAGCTTCAATATGAATAGAAGGTCAGTGTTTTATTTTATATTTTGGTATTTATTTTTTTAATTTTTTAAAAGAGTAAATTTTGTGGAAGATTTATCTTTCACATAGGGAATTACTGTTCTAAATTTATCCCCAGAGAATTCATGATCAGGAACTCTAATGGCTCATTAAAAATTAGAAGTTAATTAAACAAATTATACAACATACTTCAATATGTACTTCTTCATCCAAGGTAAAATTTGATTGGTTTCCAGAATTTTGGTGGTCCCAGAGACATGAAAACCCATTATCAAGATTCTATCTAAATGGTCAAGCACATTGGAAAGAAAGATCTGTTCATTTCTGTATCTTGCAATCCAGATTGGCCAGAAATTTTAAAAAATATCTTGACTGGTCAAAAAGGCCAAGATAGACCAGATATTTTAACAAAGTTTTGAAACTAAAAAATGAATAAGATTTGAAATTGAAAATTCAAGGGTGGAAAATTTGTACTAAAAAGGGAATAAATCATGTTATAGAATTCCAGAAGAGAGGTCTTCCTCATGCTCAAATCATGGTAATTATTCACCATGGCCAAGAAAATCTGAATAAATTGACATTTTTTTGTGTGCAGACATACCTGAGTAATTCAAAGAGACAAAATTTTTTCAAAAAGTCAAAATACACATGATACATGTCCAATGTGGTATTCTGAAAATGGAAGCAACTTGCATGGATAATAGCAGATTGTGATGAAATCTGGGCTTTCATTCCTCAATTTTGTGCATTTTATTTCTCTGTCTAAAACCAGAAGCAGTTAAGCTTGGCTTGATCTATTCTACTTACATGGGAGAGGAAAAATGGAGAAAAAGAAGAAGAAATGTCAAAATTTGTGGTTAGAGTGCACTCAAGAAAATTTCTCATGTCAAGGCAAAGGAAAAATCTGAGCAGGCCTGCAGAGACTTTCAAGCTCCAAGCAGGGACTACTTGCAAGGAGCTTTTTTGAGGATGTCAGAAATAGAGGTCTAGGGAGCTTTTGCAGTGATGGAGAGAGGATGTGAGCAATGGTGGTCTGGGAAGCTTTTGTGGTAGTGAAGAGAGGATAGTTTTTTGTCTTGATCTTTTGGTTAGTTGCTGGTTGGCTGGTTCTTGGGCCTTTGGTCTTGAGTTTTTTATTTCTCTGTTCAAGTGTGTTTGGGTAGTTCTTGAGGCTGGGTTGGTCTTTGTTATAATTATGGCAAGCAATTAGCTTAGGCAAATGAGCAGTATTTAAAGCAAAAGAAATGCTGGTCACCTTGTGTCAATAATTGCTGATGGGCTCTCACAATGGGGCAATACGTTGGATGATATTGGTGATGAATTCAATTGGATGATGAATGGATGATGGAAAACAGCAGGGAGAAGAGCTCCTTAAGTAAAAAAGATTGGCCTCTTGTGAGCCCATGATACAACAAGCCAAAAGGAAAATTTTCCGCTCCAGAAGAGCTCTACAGGCTCTACAGGCCTTGTTACTTGGTTTGGGCTAAATCAGCCCGCATGACATCAGTCCCTGTACCCTTACAACCAGCCTATTCTGGTTATTTCTGGTGTTTGCACCTCAATGGGGCTGAACCAGCCCCTGAGCTGTTCAAAACCCTGGCCGGTTTCCTATTACAACCGGCCTGTTACCTCACATGCTGGCTTGTTGCCTCATGCAACCATCCCCTGGCCATACAAATGGCCAGGAGGGACCCAGGACACACCTGGGTCCGGTCTCAGACACACATTGGGGGGGGGGGGGGGTGTGACCAGCGGACATGCTTTCCCCCCCCCTCCTTCTCACAGATACCTGGAGTGGGCAGTCAAATCCCTCTACCAGGGGCCCTGGGGGTCAATACCCCCAGGGCATTGTCAAGGTAAGGTGGGCTGGGGGGTGTTCAGGTCCCCTCCAGCCCGTTGCTCCTCCCCCTTGGTAAAGGGGGGGGGAGAGCGCCCCTTCAATGGTGGGGGGGTGGTCAATTCCCCCCCACCGCCGGTCGCATCGATGCAACCAGCCTAGCCACCACTTTTGGTGGGGGGGTTATCAAGTCCCCCCCACCATGACTGGTTGCTGGCTGGTTCCATCCAGCCAGCCCTCCCCCTCCTACTTGCAATGGAAAGCAAGGGGAGGGGGAGGAGCCGGGGCCACCAGTCCCACAGCCGCCACCCAGCGTGGCAGCCGCAACGGGCTCAACAGCCACAACCGGGGTGGGGGGGGCTCCATTTTGAGTCCCCCGGCCCCCTATGATGGCCCCATAAACAGGCTGTAAGCAAAAACAGCGGCCCTGAGCGGGCCGCGACACGGGCAGCAGCCCCAACCGGGCTGCAACATGGGCAGCGGCCCCAATGGGCCGCCCCAAGCCCAAAAACTAAGTAAACCATACTTTGGCAGGCCAGCCCGTCTGGCCAAGTATGTCCAAAATAAACCTTGAGCCCAATTATGCCCATACAAGCTCATCTGGCTGTATTTGCCCATATACCTCACTGGGCCCGTTAGGGCCCGTGTACCAATAGGCCTGTTTCAGGCGTTTTGAGGCCAGTTTCCCCAAATATGTGACATCCACATAGGCCTGTATGGTCTGTGTGAGTGTCCAATGGGCCAGAGAGGCCCATATGTGCATTCCATTTGGATTACACTTATACGTAGCACATGCGTAAGTGCATACGTATTTTAACACACCCCCTTAATCCAAAAGGGGTGACATCTGCATTTTATTCAAAAAGACTTGATGATTGTTCCTATCTAAAGCCTTAGTCAAGATATCCGCAATCATTGCTCCAGTGGGCATGTACCTCAACACAATTTCCTTGCAGTTAACTGCATTGCAAATATAGTTATAGTGAACATCAATATGTTTTGTTCTTGAATGGAACACTTGGTTTTGTGCCAATGCAATGGCACTCTGGTTATCAGAATAAAACAATGCAAAACATTGTGTCTTATGTGTATCCTCTAAGACTTTTCTCAACCATTTTGCTTCCTGTGAAGCTGCTAAGTAAGCTCTATACTCAGCCTCTGTTGATGAAATACTTATTGCCAACACCTTCTTGGACATCCATGACACCAGATTCTTACCTAAGAATAATATGAAACCACTTGTTGATTCCCTAGTGTTACCATCTGCCCAACTTGCATTGGAATAACCAACCAAATCAAAGTTTTCTGACTTTTTAAACAGCAGTCCCAGACTGTGTGTTCCTTTAAGATACCTCATAACTCTCTTAAACGCTGACCAATGCCTCATGCTTAGCTTCTCTAAGTGTTGCAACAAAACACCAATTGCAAAGGCAATATTGGGCCTTGTACACTGCCCCAAATAATTAAGCAATCTGAAAGCTGACCTGTAGTTGTTACCAGATTGAACAAACTCCAGATACTCCTCATCTGTAGACTTCTCTAAACAAATGTTTGACTGCATGGAAGTACCAAACTCCTTTGCATCCTCTAAGCCATATTACTTAAGAAGAGCTGCCACGTAATGGCTCTGGTCTAACTTAATACCATTCTTGCTCTTACTGACTTTCATTCCTAGCACCTGTTGCGCCAGACCAAGATCTTTTATCTTGAATTCCTTTTGGAGTGTCTCCATGACTCTCTCTTTACCATTTCCAATAATGATAATGTCATCAATCCATACAAACAAAACTGCATCCTTTCTTACAAAAAGACAAGGGTTGGCATCAGACGTCTTGAAACAAATCTGTATCACTTTCTCACTCATGGTATTATACCACAACCTAGCTGCTTTCTTAAATCCATAAAGGGATCTACACAGCTTGAGGACATATTACCCTTTACCTTCTGAAAGAAAACTTCTAACACAGATTTTCTTCATGTTTTCTAGTTTAGTCTCTACTAACCATTCACAAAAACCATCAGGGATTGACATATAAACAGTCTCCTCCTCTCCAATTTCTGCATTCAAGTATGCTGCTACAAAATCAGCTTGTCTGATTTCTTTGCCCAACTCCACTGCCAGAGCAATGATGTGTTGGAGTACTTGTATCTCCTCATTTTCTGTTCTTTCCAAGTTTCTTTGTTTTCATTCCATTCTGTTTCTATCATTTCATTTCATCTATCAAGTTTCCTTTATTTTCATTCATCAGTTTGCTTCTCACATTTATCTGGCGCGCGCTCCTAGTTTTCATGTCACACTGTTTGTGACACTCATCAAATTTGCCTATATCTGAGGACAGAATGGGAGTCAGACAGACAGACTCTTCTCTCATCCTTCTGTTCTGCCTCTCATCTCTGGATATCCTCAGGTAAGTTGTGTTTCCTATTTTATTTGTTTTCTCATTTTCATGTTATGAAATTGATCCTTCTGTTCTGCCTCTCATCTCTGGATATCCTCAGTCTGTCCAACAGGTTATGAGCCCAGAGCGCAACTAGCTACCTTTAATCAATTAAACCAATCTTAGAAGAATCAGACTTGATCTTGAGTTGTTAAACTATTAATTCATACTCTATTACTATCCACAATGGAGGAACCTCAATCATCTCACCTGGTTCTCAAAACACCATCCATCATGCCACTGAACTCACCAGGATTGGAATCTAACTATCTGGATTGGGCTATGATCCTTTGTATTCACTTCAGAGCCTCAGGAGTCAGTTATCTTCTCAACAACAAACCAACCAAAGTCAATCCAGAAACTCTATCAAGTGATAATCTAGCCGTTTGTTTGGTAATTTCAAGTTCAATTCTTCCCGCCAATTTCCAATATATTAAAAAACATGAGGAAAGCGCATTGGGAATGTGGAACGCGCTTAAGGAAGCTCATCAAGACAATTCTTCAGGGGAAAGAATGTACTGGCCCAGAAAACTTCTCCTCACAAAACTGAACAATAAGGACATGCCTACTCACCTCTCCAAAATAGTTTCATATGGCAAAAAACTCAAATCTCTTATCACACCTGATAATCCTCTTACTGCCAATGACCTTCAATCTACAGCAATCTTGCTCTCTTTACCGGACAACTGGCTTGGATGCATTTTGAGTATGATGAATGAAGAATTGTATCCATCTTTCAAAATAATAAAGGCCTTGAAACAAAAGCACTTGAGAAGACAGACTTGGATCAAAGATGAAACAGTCCATTCCGCAAACACAAAATTTGCATCAAAAGCACCATCAAGAAAGAAAGAAAAATATGTTCAGAATCCTGGTGGTTTCTCTAAAGTGTATTACTGCACCAACTGTTAAACTGAAGGACACTCATTCTCCAGATGCCCTGAAGTGCTCAAAATACTTGAGCAATCCAAGAAAAAAAATCAACCCCAATCTAATGAAAAAGGAGGAAAATAAAAGGTATCAAACGTAAACGCAAACAAGGCAATGATCAAAAATGATTCAGAAGAGGAAGACTTGGATGGTTTTTCTGATTTGCAAATTATAGTTCACGCCGGTTCAACCACTTGTAATCTCACTCACTCAGCTTCTAATCTGAAGTAAGATTTCAACATTGACTTGGGATGTTTGATTTCAATGACTTCTTACAAATATCAGGTCACAGATAGGAAGCCTAGTCTAACCCCTATACGCCTTGCCGACGGCTCAAAAATCACTTCTATGGCAGAAGGATCTCTCAATCTTCCCTTTTGTCAAATCCATTCTCTTGTTGTTCCAAAGCTCAATGAGCCACTCCTATCTGTGTCAAACATATGCAACTCAGGTTTCTTAGTTGTTTTTTCCAAAGATAGTTGTAATATCTATGACAAAAAAACAACCAAATTGACAAATCCGGCTCTCCAATCCGGATATCAAAAAAGTAATCTGTACTATCTTCCCAGACAGGTTGTGAGAGGACACAATTCTTTCTCCACATCTGTTACCCACTCCTCTGATAACAGTCTCTTTCGATAACATAGCAGACTATCTCACCTGAACCTAAAATCTCTCAAGAAACTACTGAAGACTCAGAACTTCTCACTGCATCCATCCAATGATTTGGAAGTGCAGCAATTTCCGACCTGCATTCAATCAAAAATTACTAGAACTCCATTCCACACTTGCCTTAGCCGCAGATCCCCCAGAGCTGGACAACTTATTCATTCAGATGTTTGCAGTTTTGAAACCACGTCTTGAGAAGGATAAAAATATTTTGTCACCTTTATCAACAAATACTCAAAGGCTCTTTTTGCTTATCCTATCAAACAAAAATCAGATTTTTTCAACTGCACAAAAATTTTTATTCCTTTCTTTGAAAACCAATATCAAGCTCAAGTCACCACCCTCCGTACCAAAAACGGAGGAGAATATATCAATAATCCAATGAAGGTCTATCTTGAATCAAAGGGAATAACCCTTGAGCCTGGACCACCACATTCCCCTCAACTCAATGGTGTTGCTGAGCATTCCAACCGTACCATCTGCAACATGATTAGAGCTTCACTTATATCTTCAAATCTGCCAAAATCCATTTGGGCAGATGCTCTCCACCATTCAACATTTGCTTTTAACTCTTTTCCTTGCAAAACTCCATCAGGTTTTGTCTCTCCAAATTCTCTCCTTTGTCGCAAAGACACTCCTATTTCCTATCTTCATCCATTTGTATGCTTAGTCTGGTATAAAGTCCCCAAGCAGAATTGCCTAAAACTTGACAAAAAAGGTTGTTGCAGAACCTTCCTATCCTATCTCCCTGATGGAAACGGCTACCGTATTCTTGAATCTGAAAATCAAAAAGTAGTCAAGTCTTGCAACTGCATATTTAACAATGCTTTCTTTCCAAACTTTCAACCCTCCAGCACCAAGGAAATTCCTCAATTGCCATCTACCATTGACCTGCCGTCTATTCCAACACATCAAAACATATCTCAAGATCCAATACCCACCATTCCCTCTCCACCAACAATATCAAGCAATTCACTTATCCAGTCCTCTTTAACACCTCCCTCCAACCTTCCTAACGCACCCTCCTCCACTCCTCACCCCTCCTCACTGTCCCGGCCATGCTTGGTAAGTATTGATTTGTTGGGCTCCGCCTGGATTCCTCCATTACATGATCACGCTTTTCCCCCCTTCTCTCCTCCCTCCCCATCCTCTCCCATCCCTTTGTCCGTTCCCTCCCAGTCTTCTCCTATCCTTTCTGCCTCTATAACTCCTTCTCCGGTCACAGGACCTCCCACTCAACCAGCCGCTCCTCCGTCCCCACCTCCTCCCGTTTGACGCTCATCTAGACGCCATCGCTCTCCCTCCCATTTTGGAAACTTCTCTCAATTGGCCTCAGTTAAGGACAACCGGACGTCTCCAAAAATGTGGAAACAACTTCTCAAGTCCCCCAACCGACGCCACTGGCTACTCTCTTCTCAAGACAAGATGTCTTCTCTTCAAGGAATGGGCACCTGGAAGTTAGTCCCTCCGCCAAAGGGCAGGAAAATCATCCGTTGAAAATGGGTCTTCAGAGTGAAACATTGTGAAGATGGTTTGATTTTAAAACTAAAAGCAAGACTGGTCGCTATGGGTTTTTCCCAAGTCCAAGGCCTCAATTTCTCCAAAGTTTTTGCTCCAACTCTTCGTCTGGAAAGTTTGCATCTTGTTCTATCTCTTCTTGGTCACAAAGATTGGGTTGGTCAACAAGTTGATTTCAAAACTGCATTTCTAAATGGTTGTTTGGACAAACCTATCTATATGTCCCAGCCCCTGCGTTTTGAGGATCCAGCCAGACCAGACTGTGTCTGTGAGGTCTCACGCGCAATCTACGGTCTCCGGCAGTCTCCCTGCCAATGGAATGTTGAATTAAGCTCTGCAATGACATCCCTTGGTTTGGCTCAGTCATCCTACAATCCATCTCTCTACTACAAGCTCCATGAAGGTACTCTTGTGGGTGTGGTTGCTGCTCACATAGATGATCTTGCCGTTGTTGGAACGGTCTGTTTTGTGAGTAGCTTTATCAAGGACATAAGCAGAAAATTCAAGGTTGGTTTGGATGAAGACCTTCATCTATTCCTATCTCTGTCCGTTCAACATGATTGGAAGAGCAAAACGGTCTCTGTTGGGAAGTCCCACTACATCACATTGGTATGTGATTGTTTCCTTTCCCCATCTGACTCCAAGACCATTCAATCACCTACATCAGTGTCTTTCAAACACCTGCAAAAATGACTGCCAGATTCTCCTGCGTCCCCCGCCGGATAAAATCAACTCATCGGGTCTTTGCTGTGGGTCTCTCAGTGCACGCGTCCTGATATTGCTTTTGCCGTCAATAGACTCAGTCAGTTCCTTCAAGATCCTTTGCTTGATCATTGGCACGCCGCAATACGAGTTCTTTGATATCTCAAAGGATCTAGTCATTTGAAACTTGTCCTTGGGGGTCCAACTTTAGACCTTATTGGATACACCAATTTGGATTGGGCTGAAGATGCAGGTGATAGAAGATCCACCTCTGGCTACACGTTCCGACTTGGTCTAGGTGCTATCTCATGGAAATCAAAAAAACAACCAACTGTTTCACTCTCCAGCACCAAAGCCAAATACAAGGCTCTGTCCGGCTCATGCAAAGAAGGTCTCTGGCTCCAGGACCTTCTATCTGAACTCAATCTCTGCAGTTCTACACCAGTCACCCTACTTTCCAACAAAAGTGGTGCTGAGGCCCTGGCAAGAAATCCTCTCCATCATTCAAGAACAAAACATATTGATGCTAGGCACCATTTCATCTGCAAATGCGTAAATCAATGTCTTTTTGACGTCCGCCATGTCTCTTCTGCGGAGATGCTAGCCAATATGCTGACAAAGCCTCTTGCCAAAGTTCCCCTTCAGAAGCACCGGTCTCTCTTTGGTCTGGTATGATGTGCTCAGCAAGGGGGGGTGTTGGAGTACTTGTATCTCCTCATTTTCTGCTCTTTCCAAGTTTCTTTGTTTTCATTCCATTCTGTTTCTATCATTTCATTTCATCTATCAAGTTTCCTTTATTGTCATTCATCAGTTTGCTTCTCACATTTATCTGGCGCGCGCTCCTAATTGTCATGTCACACTGTTTGTGACACTCATCAAATTTTCCTAGACCTGAGGACAGAATGGGAGTCAGACAGACAGACTCTTCTCTCATCCTTCTTTTCTGCCTCTCATCTCTGGATATCCTCAGGTAAGTTGTGTTTCCTATTTTATTTGTTTTCTCATTTTCATGTTATGAAATTGATCCTTCTGTTCTTCCTCTCATCTCTGGATATCCTCAGTCTGTCCAACATGATGTACCTGAAGGTGGAAAGCCTTCCAGTTGGTGAGAAAGTTTCTTTGTAATTGATACCCTCTCTCTGCTTGAAGCCCTGTGAAACACATCTAGCTTTGAACCTTTTCAAAACTCCATTTGTGTCAAACTTCTAGTTTAACACCAATCTTGACCCCACAATGGTCTTTCCTTTTGTAACAGAATCCCACTTAACCAATTCAAAGACATTATTATTCTCCAGATAATCAAATTCCTCAAAAATAGCACTCTTCCATTTGGCTCTCTCATCAGAATTCATAGCTTGGCCAAAGCTATTTGGTTTAACCCTGTTACCCATTTCTGAACTCAACTCCAGGACTTCATTGAGCATACACTTTTCCTAAAATGTATCTTCCTCATATCCTGCGGCAGCATAATGGGACTTCCATTCCCCATACCTATCAACTGGTACTCTAATCCTACCACTCCTTCTAACTGGAGGGGGAGGCTCATCAGGTTCCAAATTCATGGACTCCCCTGAAGCAGGCACTGAACCCTCTGGTGGCACGTCTGCCATCTCTTCATCTTCTGGAACCACATTTTCCACAGCCTTTTCTGGTGAAATAGGTGCTAATTCTATTTCTTTCTGTGACTGATTCACAACAACATCTTCAATTTTTTTGAGTGGAAAGGTACTTTCATCAAATTTTAAATCCCTACTATGGATAACCTTTCTTGTCCCTGGACAATAGATCCTATACAATTTACTTATTAAATCATAGCCTACAAGTGCCCCTGTTCTGGCTCTAGGGTCTAATTTTCTGACCATCTCATTATGGTGGACACTATAAAACACCAAGCAACCACCTGTTCTTAGGTGTGATGTTTTGTGGTACAAATTCCAAAACTGATAATGAGGACTCTTCCCATTAACACTTACAATTTTGTGCAACAGACAGACTGTACACATCAACTCAGCCCATAAGAAATTTGGTAGACCAGATTGAGACATAATAGTTCTGACCTTGTCCAGTAAAGTCCTATTCATTCTCTCAACTATTCCATTATTTTGTGGAGTACTTGCAGTAGTGACTATATGAATGATACCATAATCTTTCAATAACCTCTCAAACTCTTTACTCACAAATTCACCACCTCCATCAGTGATAACCCTCTTGGTCTCCTTCATTAGACCACTCTGTTTCCAGACTTTGAATATTACAGAAACCTCCTCTGTGGTCTGATCCTTAGATGGAATTGGTTTAACCCAAACATAATTAGTTGCAGCATCAACTTAATTGATGAAGTATCTTGCCCCACCAAGGGACTCCGGTGTGAATGGCCCTGCAAAATCAATGGAAAATTCCTCTCTAGGAACATCAGTGCAATCTCTACTCTTTGAGAACACATTTCTAGTCTTAGCCCCCAAGGTACAACTCTCACAGTTGCTGTCCTTTACCTTATGGCCACTTCTATTGTGAGCAAAAGTGCTCAAAGCTGAGATTTTGAACAAGCTTGAACACAAAAGCTTGTTCCAAACCTTTCCACTAAGACCAGTTCTCCCATTCATATCAATAACAAACCTATCTTCTTTAAGATAACAAATCTGGAAACCTTTTTTCCATAACAGTCCAAGGGACACAAGTTTATAAGGCAGCTCTGGTACATAGAACACTTTCTCAAAAGAAATTTTGAAACCCAAATGATTTGAAAGAATAACTTTTTCAATTCATTTAATCTGAATTGTTCTGCCTTTCTGACCAATATTTACAACTCCATCATAATCACTAAGATTTGAAAATAAATTTGGTTCAAAGAACATGTGATCTGTACAGCCAGAATCAATCAAAACAAGAACATAATTCTTCAATCCTCCTAATAGGAAAGAAGCTTTATCAGTCACTGATAATTTCCCATCTTTGAGGTTAAGATTACTGACTTCATAATCAATCAAGTCCATTTCTTGATCCTCATCAATTTTGGACTTTTTGTTGGGACCTTCTTCCCCAACAACCATTTCCATTGGACCATAAAACACCACCATTGCAACGTTTTCAGTAGTGAGATTGACCTCCTTGTCATTCTCTTTGGAATTCTTCCTCTTCTTGGCCTCCTTGCAATCCTTAGCATAATTCCCCTAATTCTGACAATTATAGAATAAGAACTTGGACAAATCCTTTTTTGCCTTCTTGCAAGATTTTCCAGTATTTCCTACAAGGGCTGTTCCAGAACCCCCCTTCATCTTGAACTGAAGATCATCCTTTTCAATCCTTTTCAGCACATCCTCCTCCCCAGGAAGAGGATCCAATTGAGAAATAATTCTGACTAAAGAATCAAACTCCTTTGGTATCTTCTGAAGGATTAAGAGTGACAAACACTCAGGATCCATGTTAAGTCCTGATGACTTATACTTGGCTATGCTAGACCTAGCCTCTGAAACAAACTGTTCACAATTTGAATATTGTAACTTGAACAGTTTATTGAAAGCTATACGCTTCTGGTGAACAGAATCACCAGAATACTTGGACTTAAGCAACTTCCAAAGGATGCTGCCCCTCCTTCTCTCATCTTCCCTAAGAGTATTGGCAACCCATGTCACATGATTCTCATCAAGATGCCTAAGGATGAGATGATAAGACTTTTTCTCCACTTCTGAACTGATCAAAGTGTCATCTGCATCCATTATCTCCCCACAACAGATTTTATCCAGCTCACTATCCATAAGGAAATCCCAAGCATTATAATTCTGACTGTTCAGAACTATCTTTTTGGAGCTAACATCAGGGATATAGGACATCTTCTTGGAAAAATTGAGGTCTTTGAGGTTCTCCAGAGTAAGTTACAAGGGTCTAGATGGCTTGGAAGTAATGATGATGTTGGTACTGATAATGTGTTATAATTATGGCCAGCAATTAGCTTAGGAAATGAGCAGTATTTAAAGCAAAAGAAACGCTGGACACCATGTGTCAATAATTGCTGATGGGCTCTCACAATGGGGCAATACGTTGGATGATATTGGTGATGAATTCAATTGGATGATGAATGGATGATGGAAAACAGCAGGGAGAAAAGCTCCTTAAGTACAAAAGATTGGCCTCTTGTGAGCCCATGATACAACAAGCCAAAAGGAAAATTTTCCGCTCCAAAAGAGCTCTACAGGCTCTACAGGCCTTGTTACTTGGTTTGGGCTAAATCAGCCCGCATGACATCAGTCCCTGTACCCTTACAACCAGCCTATTCTGGTTATTTCTGGTGTTTGCACCTCAATGGGGCTGAACCAGCCCCTTAGCTGTTCAAAACCCTGGCCGGTTTCCTATTACAACCGGCCTGTTACCTCACATGCTGGCTGGTTGCCTCATGCAACCATCCCCTGGCCATACAAATGGCCAGGAGGGACCCAGGAAACACCTGGGTCCGGTCTCAGACACACATGGGGGGGGGTGACCAGCAGACATGCTGTCCCCCCCTCCTTCTCACAGATCCCTGGAGGGGGCGGTCAAATCCCCCTACCAGAGGCCCTGGGGGTTGATACCCCCAGGGCATTGTCAAGGCAAGGTGGGCTGGGGGGTGTTCAGGTCCCCTCCAGCCCATCCCTCCTCCCCCTCAGTGAAGGGGGGGGAGAGCGGCCCTTCAATGGTGGGGGGGTGGTCAATTGCCCCCCACTGCCGGTTGCATTGATGTGACCGTCCTAGCTGCCACTTTTGGTGGGGGGGTGATCAAGTCCCCCCCACCATGACTGGTTGCTCCTTGCAACCGGTTGCTGGCTGGTTCCATCCAGTCAGCCCTTCCCCTCTTACTTGCAATGGCAAGCAAGGGGAGGGGGAGGAGCCGGGGCCACCAGCCCCGCAGCAGCCGCAACGGGCTCAACAGCCACAACCGGGGTGGGGGGGCTCCATTTTGAGTCCCCCTGCCCCCTACAATGGCCCCGCGCGGGCCATTGGGCCCCATAAACGTGCCGTAAGCAAAAACAGCGGCCCCAAGCGGGCCGCAACATGGGTGGCGGCCCCAATGGGCCTCCCCAAGCCCAAAAACTAAGTAAACCATACTTTTGCGGGCCAGCCCGTCTGGCCAAGTATGTCCAAAATAAACCTTGGTCCCAATTATGCCCATACAAGCCCATCTGGCTGTATTTGCCCATATACCTCACCGGGCCCGTTAGGGCCCGTGTACCAATAGGCCTGTTTCATGTGTTTTGAGGCCCGTTTCCCCAAATCCGTGACATCCACACAGGCCTGTATGGTCCGTGTGAGTGTCCAATGGGCCGGAGAGGCCCATATGTGCATCCCATTTGGATTACACTTATATGTAGCACACGCGTAAGTGCATACGTATTTTAACAGTCTTTCTCTGAATTTCTTCTTTCTTGATTTTATTGTTCTCTGAAAATGGTTTTATGCAGAGTCTGCTGCCACAAGTTGTCCCAATTGGGATAACTCAAGTGTATTTGCATGGAAGCAACTACCCCATGAAACTACCTTGAGTTATACTAATTGGGATAACTCAGAGCCTTGTTTGGGTGGAAGCAACTTCTGCAAGCTATCCCAATTGGAATATATTGGAATTTTTCTGGCAATTTAGTTGCACAGAAGCAACTACCCAATTTATATATGTATAAAAAGAAGGCTCTCAATTTTATTGTTTGTTTAGACAGTAAAAACTTGGAGAAATTTCAACAAACCCCATGCCTTGACATGAAGAGACTACTTATGAGTCTGGAAAGGGAATTTGAGTTGCAGGCCATGGTTAGAGAATTGGAAATAATTTCTTTCATAGTGATTGAATGGACTGCAATTTTCTTATTTTCATACAGATCTTTAAGATACTTGATTTTGATTTCAAGATGTTTGGTCTTTGAGTTTGATCCAAATTTTCTTATCTTTTCAGTGATTCCTTTATTTTTGAAATTGAATATGGGAGTGAGAGAGCACATGGGCCCCATTTCCTGCATCAGTTTGGATATTGAGGAAAAGAAAACCTTGATTACTGGAAATAATTTGAGAACCTAAAACCAGACTACAACACCAGTGTTAGAAGGTAGGTAAAAACAATATTTATTTAGAATAAACACACCAAGCTTTTCACAAGAGAGATGATGAGAAAGAAGAAGAGAAGTTAAGAGTCTAGATAAGACTTAGGTAGTTTGAGGGTTGCAACCAAGTTGACCAATGAGATTTACCAAGATGTAGAGCATATAACAACAATGAGCTAGAATGAAAATAAAGGCTGAAGAAGAGATTGTAAAGCTGATTCTTGCTTAATATTTCTCACCAAATATGAGAAGAACTTGTTTTAGCAGAAGATTTTCAAACCAGCTTGAGGTACAGGTGGATCTTTAGAAGGCGGCCTGAGTGGCTGAGAAGCAGAAAGGAATTCTTGAGGAGGGTTTGAAGATTTTAGGACAAGTAAGGAAAAGTTAAAGAAAGAAGAAAGGAGGCGGTGTGTAAAGTGTTGAAGAAAGAAAAAAAACAATAATGGGAAGGCAGGAAAGGAAAATACTAGGTGAGACTGGAGTAGTGAAGGGGTATAGTCAGGGTTGGAAGAGTAGGAGTAGTTGCAGGTATTTGATTAGAATTTTTGATGGATTTGAGCTAGGAGGGAGAGAAGATAGGATGGGCAAGGTGGTGACATTGGAGTGACATGCCAAGCTTGTGTTGATGGGAGCGTGAGACAATCAGTGTGTGTTCAGTCAAGGTTAGGATAATCTCAACAGATATCCACAGGCTTTCTTGATTAAATTCAGCAAGTGAGTTAAGTTTGGCTTCAGTGGGTGACATGGTAATTTTCTTCTGTTTACAGCTATTCCAGGAGATGGGGAAATTGAGTCAAAAACAGATATAGCTTTTTCTTTATTTTCTTGTGTCAAGGATTTTAGCCCAACTAGCATCACTAAGGTATTTTAGTCTGGAGGTGGGAGAAAGGATGAAGGAGAAAGAAACAAGATTTGGAAGTTATTCTGACCAAAAACTTCCAGAAGTGCAGGAATTCTTTCCAATGATTTATTCCTGGATTTTTATTGAATTTAAATAGTATGGAGACTGCTGGAGCTATGTCTGGTTGGTTCCTGCAGGAAATTTATCTTAGAATGCTAGTTTAGGTTCTTTATTTGATGTTGAGATTTCCAAATTGTTCTACTTGTTCTTCATTTTCCCTCAGAAGTTGGATGCTGGGGGTGAGAGGAGTGAGAACAGGTTTTCAGTTTGAAATCCCACAAATTTTGAGTCATTTTTCAACAATTTTTATTTTTGAGAATGATATCTTGGAGTCTTAGATTTTCAATTCTATGCCAAGAAGAATTTCTGGAGTGTGAGCAGAGGATTTGGAAACACATTTAAGGAAGATTTATTCAAATTCTTGGTTTCTTCCAGCTACAATGAGTTTTTCTAAATGAAAGAAAAGGAAAGAATTAAATTTTTCATGGATATAAATTCAGGGGTTGCAGTTGGAAGGAATATATTTGATTTCTTTGAGTCAATTTGTAAGAGTGCTGTACCAATTTTCTGGGGCTTTCTTGAGAATATGGAGAGATTTTTTCAGTGTGAGGAAGTGGGCAGTTCTTTGACAGTGTGAAATATTTTTTATTTAAATGAAGAGGAAGCCTTCATTTCAAACTTTCTGAGGGGAAGTCTTCTGTCAATGGATAGATTGAGGAGCATCAAAATTGTGGTAAATTTTCCAGTGGAAGAGAAAGCATTTTCATATTCAACTCCTGGAACTTTACTGAATCCTTGAATGCAGAGTCTGCCCTTTTTTTTTATGGAGAAGAAGTGGTGGCTATTTTGGTTTTGAGTACCATGAAATTCTTCAAATATTAGTCCGGGGTTATGGTGAAATCTTCCCATGGATCCATCCTTTTCATGGAATTGAATTCCATTTTGATGGATTCTGAGAAATCTTCAGGGGTGCTGAAATATGCATATTTGGAAGATTTAGCTTTTGATCACCTTTCTCTGAGATTGTATCTGGGAGGACTAGGCTGGATTTGTGGATTTAATGAATTCCCAGGACTATGTAGATCTTAACCTTGGCTCTCTTATATAATCTCATCATTTTTCAAAATTGATCCTTCACTTATTTCATCTTCACTGTTTTCATATGAGGACTTGCTTTCACTGTCTGACTCTGAGGAATTAATTGTGTTTCTAAGTCTTCTGGAGGCATGGGGTTTGTCTGTGTTCTCAAATTGGGGTTCTAAGGAGCTTGCATTATTTGTTCTGGGAATGAAGCTGAGAAACTTAAATTTTTTGGTTTCAATGATTTTTCCGGATTCAGAAAGAATAAGATAAGATCTTATATTGCCATTGAAGCCAATGAAGACACAAGTTTTTCCCTGGGATTCTTTTTGAGAATTATTTCTTGGAGAGATTCGGGAATGAGATTTTATTTCAAATGGGATGAAAGTAGTCTAGGGGAAGAGTTTTGTTTTTGAAGAGGGATTATTAATATTTTTTGGTCTTGTGACTAGGTATCTGATTCAATTTTTGGGTACTGGTATGGAGAAAAAAGTTCCATAAGTTCTTTTTTAGACATGATTTGTGAAAAATGGTTCTGAGTGACTCAAGTATTTTCATGTTGTCTCTTTCAGCCAGACCATTTTGGTGAGGATTTTATGGGTTGGAGTATATTTTCTTGATCAGATCCTTTTTACAATACTCCTTTAAGTTTTGATTATTGAATTCACCTCCTCTGTCAGAGTGCAACACACTGGGATATTACCCACATCTCTTGGATTCCAGATCCAAAGTTTCAGAGAGAATTTCAAAATTTGTGCTTTTTTATCTGAGAGGGATCCCAGAGAATTATCTGGAGTGGCTATCAACAACAGTGAGAATTTATCAATGTTTTTCAATTGAGGCAGGAGTAATGGGACCAATGATTTCTAGATTTAACTCTTCAAAGGGTCTGCATGCTGGACTATGTGTGCTTTTGAAGTAAGCCTTAGTTATATTTCCAACAGCAAAATACTCACATACATCATCTGGTTTAATATGTATGGTTTTTTCTGATTCTGTGGTAGCTTACATGTCCCAAGGATTTTTGAAAGAGTTCTGAATTTGAGAGGAAGTAATTTTCTACTGGTTTTTTTATATTTATTTGAGAGGAAGTACTTTTCTACTGATTTTTTTTATAGTTATGACTGGCAGATTGTTCTGATAGTTTCCCTTAAGGATCACTCTTCCATCCTTAGAAACAAAAAATTCATTTTTTATGAATGTGACAGCATATTGATCCAGGAGCAAACAGCAGGCAGATAAGAGATTGGAAGCCAAGTCAGGGACATATAGAAAATTTCTTGACCACAAATCAGGACCATTGTCACTCCTGAGACACACAGTGCCAGCTCCTTTGAGGTCCAACAATTGAGTTCTTGATCCATTCTTCATGGAACCTTGCTCCTCTGCTGAGATTTGTTTGAAAAGGAGGGATTCCAATATCATGTGAGATGTAGAGCTGGAATAAATGATTTGGAAGTTGTCCAGGTGTGAGTTAGAGTGATGAAGACAGCTGGCAGTGATTCCAGTCTCTCTGGTTGATGGTCTATTTTTTCTGAGTTCAGGTTGAAGATTCCATTGCGTTGGTGGTTTGAAGTTAATTGGTTTCAATTTTGGTTATGCTCATGGTTTTTCTGTTGTTAAAGATTCTTCTTAAGTTTTCAAGAACCATTTCTGGATTGATAATTTTATCTGAGTGAATGATTTTTTGACTTATTTTATCCAGGATTGATGGAAATTTTCCCAGAATTGTGTAGCCCAGGATGTCCTCAGGGATAGAGATACCCCCTTCATGCATCTGATTGATTGACTTCATGCTCTGAGTGATGAACGTGTGGATTTCATTTTGATTTAAGGTGATTCAAAGGAATTATTTATATACCCTTTCTATTTTCAATGCCTCAGATGAAACAGAGAAAATCAAAATGGACCTCCAGATGTCCTTAGAGTCATCTTAATTCTCGGGGTTGATGATTTTTGCATGAATTGATAGGCCCAGATGGAATATGAGAATTTTTCTGATTCTCAGGTTCTGCATGACTGTTAGTTTCTGGTCATGGCAGTTTATTATGTCTTTGAGACCTTGTAGTTCTAGGAAATTTCCTATCCTGTCTTTCAAAAGAGAGAATTTTTCTATGGTTAGACATGGAATACTTTTGATGGATTTCTTGAGAATGGCTTGATTCAGTGCCTCTGAAATGTCTTTTGCTGGTTCTGAGAGAGAGAGGCTTTTTTTTCTGTCCTTTCAAGTATTCTTCTTTAAAGCAGTTCTTGAACTTTCAATTATCCTTTAGAAATTGGAGCTCATTTTGACTGTTAATTGTGATAAAAGCTGGGCTTCAAGTCCCCAGTTTTGTGTGATTTATTTCTATTTCTAAAACCAGCAGCAGACAAGCTACTTTTGGTCTAGTCCACTCACATGGGAGAGGAAAAATAGAGAAACAGAAGCATAAATTTTAAAATTTGTGGTTAGAGTGCACTGAAGTGAATTCTTCATTTCAAGGCAAAGAAAATTTGAATTGATAAGAAAAGATCTGACCAGGCCTGGAAAGACTTTCAATCTCCCAGCAGGGCCTAATTGCCAGGAGCCTTTTTGAGGATGTGGGAAATAGAGGTCTAGGGAGCTGTTGCAGTTATGGAGACAGGATGTGAGCAATGGTTATCTAGGTAGCTGTTGCAGTGTTTAAGAGAGAATAGGTTTTTGTCTTGATCTTTTGGTTATTTTTTGGTTTTCCCATTCTTGAGAGTTTGGTATTGAGTTTTTTTTTCTCTGTTAAATTGTGGTGGGGAGGTGCTTGAGTCTGGGCTGGTCTTTCTCTTGATTTTATTGTGGTATGACAATGTTTCAATGCAGAGGCTGCTGCTGTGAGTTTCCCCAATTGGGATAACTCATTTTTAGTAGTGTGGAAGCAACTACTGCAAGTTATCCCAATTGGGATAACTCAGAGGTGGTCCAGCAATGTAATTGTGCAGAAGCAGCTACCTAAGATATATATATATATAAAGAAGGCTCTCAATTTATTTTTTCTTAGACAGTAAAAACTTGGTAAAATTTCAACAGATGCAAGAAGAAATACCACAAAGACTTCCTTCCTGAAAAATTGTGGGTGAAAAAATTTATCCCATGTATAGAAGAAATCTGAATGGAACTACCATTTCACTGAGGAGGAATCATAAAACCTTTTAATTTATAATGCCTTTTTTGTTGCTTAAAATTCTTAAATTTTTGCAAAGTAAGAATGCCACATAAATTTGGAGATTTGTGCAGGTATCTCAGCTGTAAAATATCTGTACATATACATTTATAAGGGCTATTATTTTTTTACTTTTCAATTTTGTGCTATTTGGATAAAGAAAAACTTTTAGGGATTCAAAATGGTTATCTCCTCCAGAAGCATGTTTGAGAATTTTTTTCATTCAAATTTTTTGCATTTCAACTTTGGTGACAAGGCTGTATAAATAATCTTCCTGGCCAAAAAGAGGTTTTTTTGAACCATATGAAGCCTTGGATGAATTTATTCAAATATCAAGACAAGGAAAAACCATTCTCACATAATATTTTAAAATAAATTATGTAGATCCAATGGAAAGAACCATAAAATACTCTGAATATTTTCAAAATTTCACCTTTAATCCCCAGAGAAGAGAATTTAGGCCTATAAAAAGAGGTTTCTTGATTGGAATGATGTACAATTTTTATCCTGCAGATGTAGAAAGGTGGTTTCTCAGATTTTTGTTGAATAATTCTGTTTGTTCTACTTCTTTTAATCACCTAAATAATCTCAATGGATTTTATTAATTAAATCTCATAGAATCTGCTTTTTCCAAGGTTCTAATTGAGAATGAGAATCATTTGGATTCAATTATGATGGAAGCTGATGAATGTATCCATTCATATTATTTGAGGAGGTTAATTGGAAATCTCCTAGCACTTTTTCAACCAGAAAACCCACTTTGATTGCGGAATTTCTCATTCAATTTTATGGTTGAAGGATTAGTTCATTCTTTAATGAAATTCCAAATGGTTCTCTCTAAAAGAATATCAACAGCAATCAGCATCATAATATTTTGAAATGTGGGAACCAGTGTTGAAGAGGCTCTGCCTGATTTTACAAGACCTGAACAAACAGTTAAAGTGAAAAAAAAAAAACAGGAACTAAATCCTTCAGGAAGAACAAAATGCATCAGAAACTCAATCAGACTTTGAAAATTTTCCTTTGCTGAACCAAATACAGAGGCATATTTTTTGACCTGATAATTAATGCATGCAATTATTTCTAGCATTTTTACTTCTTTATTCATGGACCTGGGGGCTCTTTTAAAACATTTCTGTATAGACATTTTTCAAAATCTATAAGCTCAACAGCCTAAATGCCTCTGTAATGTGCTTTTAGTTTAATAGCTGTAATGAATCTTAGAAATGGACAGAAATCTCATCTCACCTTTGGAATCCCCTTGAAAATCAATCACACCTCTTTGTCAAGAATTTCAAAGCATTCTCAAAAATCTCACAGCATTCTCAAAAATCTCACAGCATTCCCAAAAATCTCACAGCATTCTCAAAAATCTTAAAGCATTCTCCAAAATCTTAAGCTCTCAAATTACCTACTTTGGTAATCTTTGATGAAGCACCTATGAGTAATAGGCATTCTCTTGAGATGGTTGGCAGACTACTGCAAGAAATAATGGATTCCAATATACCCTTTTGTGGTAAAGTTATGGTTCTTTGTGGTGAATTTAGGAAAACTCTACCATTGGTTGAAAAAGGTAAAGGTTCCCAAATTTTTGATCCAAGTTTAATAAATTCAGTTTTCAGGAGATATTTGAAAGTCTTGAACCTCACTTCAAATATGCATGCTGCTGGTGACCCTGAGTTCTGTAATTTCTTACCTGATTTAGGAGATGGTTGCAATATGATTTGGGTTTAAAAAGAAATATTGCTTCCAGAGCACATTTTTATTAATTTTCAAAGATCATGATTTGGAGCAGTTAATCAACATTTTTTTTCAATACTTGCACCTCTTATACCTTCAATATTGCTATCTAATGGAACATGTGATTCTATCTTGCAAGAATATTTCTGTAAACCAGATCAATATGTTAATGCTGAATTCAATCTCTGGGAATGAAGAACATAATACAATCATGTAAGACTCACCATTTTCTTTTATTAAACTCTTTGTGATAATTGATCCATTTTTATTTTTACTCTTTTAGGCCTTCTTTCCCAGTAGTTATGTTTTGGATGACTTCAGCACAAAACTAGCTCCAGAGGCCCTCAAAGCCCTGATTTTTACTCAAGATTGGATGAAAAATTGAATACTTTACCTTTAGCTTTTCTCTCTAGTGATCAAAAAATCATTTTTGTTCCTCATACCTCCATATTTTCATGATCTGAAAGTGTTTTCCATTATTCCAAAATTAAATCAATCTATTGGAAAGCACTTTCAACAGCTTTCAGTTCAAAAAAATAATGGGGGCCTGCCAAATAGCACAAACCCGCGAAAATCATGTAAACTTTGGCTTGGTTTGGGTTTGGGATCAACAAACCTTTTATTATGCACAGCGGGCCAAAGCCCACTTACATTTGGGCCAGTTTGGGGCTCACTAAAAATTAGTGTGTCCAACCCAATAAGCACCCTGAATTATATGTGATTCCTTCCACTTTCAGATTTCCTCCAGGCCACCAATAGTTTTTCCATCCTCTAAGAAGAGGAAAACTTATTTTGAAGGGAAACCCCAAATTTGTATAAATACCCCTAATTACCCCTCAATAATTTCTCTTCTTCCTCATGGTGAAATTTTTGTGATCTAGTTATCAATAAAAATACTTGAAACCTCTGAAAGAATTAAGGCTGCATTTGGAAACTGCACACATGTAATTGTATGTGTGCTTGCCCACAGAAGAGGCCCAAAACAAAATCTGTCCAAAAAAGTATACAGGGCCAACCCTGTATGTTTCAATCCAGCAGAATGGTGGGCTGCAATTTACAGTGTGCATGGCAATGTGCACTTACACTTACACTTTGTCAAAACGCCCTGTATGTCACATCTGTTACATACAGGGTGTAATTGTTTTTTACACAGCGGCAAAAGTTACACCCCGGCTGTCAAATTTATGCTAAAGAAATAGATTGTGTTACACACTTTTTTGATGTACATCTTGCACCAAGCAGTTGTAGCTCTATGGTTAGATCAACCCGTATGCAATGGTTCAATGTGGCTTTGATTCCCACCAACTGTTTTAAACTTTTCCCTGAAATTACAGGTTTTGAGAACAGAACTTCAGCTGTAGCATCCTGATTAAATTGTCACCCTGAATTACATGCCAAATATCATACTAAAATCAAATAAAAAAGGAAAGATTATGGGGTTAGGGGCGCGCCAAATGGTTGCTTGGTATATGGGGCAGTGTTGTGATGTACAGTTGGCAGACAAAACCTGTCCCACTGTTTGAAGATGCTCAAGGGTGCGGGAAAATCTAATCCTGGAGTGCCTTTTGTGCAACCTTGATCAACAATCCAATGTTGACCAGATTTGGTTTTTGGCTTCATGACCATTACCAATTTGGTCTATCCAATCAGGTTAGTCTCTCATTCTCTTCTAGTTGATTTAAATTTTGGTTCTTTTTTTTTCTGATGTTATTGTCATCTGACCTTTTTTTATTCTTTCAGCCCAAATTTTTGAATAGATCAATTTTGAACAAATTCAAGAAGAAGGAACTGTTGAATGAGGTGAGGGAAATAATTTTAGGTATTTAAAAAGGTGGAATGACTGGCAAAAAGATCAGCAAGTATTTGGGAATCAATTTTTACACCATCTACAGTTTCATAAAGCATTAAAACAAACAAGTGAAAATAAAAATCTAAAACCATCAGGTTGACCATCCAAATTGACCAATTGGGATTTTTGCCAGGTCAGCCATGTCTTGAGAAGAAAGAGACAGGCCAACTGAATCTCCACAAGTGTCTCAGCAAGGACACTTCAAAAATGTGCTCATCAAATTGGCTATTTCCACCAAGTTGTCAATCAAAAGCCATTACTGAATAAGACCCACAAGAGTCAATGTCTTGAATTTGCTTGTTCCCATCTCCACTGGACCATCAATAACTGGATGAGGGTAATATGGACCAATGAAGCTTCTTTTTAAGTTGGCAAGAACACTCAGCAAGTGAATGTCTGGAGACTCCCCCATGAAAATTACAAATCAACCTGTCTTTCCCCCACATTCAAGAGTGGTCAAACAACAATCATGATATGGGGTGCTTTCATGGGTGAAAGCACCTCCCCAATTGTTTTAATGCCACCAAAAAGACAAAATGCAAATGACTTCATTGAGATTTTTTATGAAGTTTCTTTGGGACCTTGAATTCAAACAATCAACAATCAAGATGCAATCTTAATGGAAGATGTTTCTGCCATTTGTAAGACAAAAATTTCCAAAAAGAGGAAAAAGGAGAAAGGACTCAAAAAAATCAAATGGCCAGCTCAATCACCAGACCTCAATCCCATAGAGAATTTTTTGTACAGCTTGAAGAGCAATATTCAAAATCTTTATTGATCAACCAACCTGAATGAGATGGAAAGGACCTTAAGAGTGCCTTGGAAGGTTTTCCAAAGAAGAAGCTCATTCATCTTGTTGAAAGCATGCCTCAAAATATGAAAGCTGTTGCGAAAGCTGGTGGTGGGTATACTCATTGATAGACCCTTTTTTTATATTTTTTTTGGTTTTTTCCTCTCTCTAAAATTATCCTATCCATTCATGTTAAGCCCCAAAATAAATTGATGGTCCAGTTTTTTTCAGTTTTTTTCTGGAACAATGTAATCCAAAGGAAAATTTGCCCCATTTCGAGGCTTCTATTTTATTTTAGGGCAATGTTAAATTTACAACCCTATGCGACTTTTTGACAACCCAAATTGGTTTGTGTGGTGCAGTTCATGACAAAATAAAGTTGTGAAGCCGCTCCCAACCCATTTCAGTTTTGGACAGCCGCTCACAACAAATTTCAGTTTTGGATGGCCGCTCACAAACCATTTCAGTTTTGGAGGCCGCTCACAACCCATTTTTGGTGAGCCAAAAAGAAATAAAATAATATAAAATGAAATGAAATAATATAATATAAAATAATATAAAATAAATTAAATTAAATTAAATTAAATTAAATTAAATTAAATTAAATTAAATTAAATTAAATTAAATTAAATTAATATAATATAATATAATATAATATAATATAATATAATATAATATAATATAATATAATATAATATAATATAATATAATATAATATAATATAATATAATATAATATAATATAATATAATATAATATAATATAATATAATATAATATAATATAATATAATATAATATAATATAATATAATATAATATAATATAATATAATATAATATAATATAATATAATATAATATAATATAATATAATATAATATAATATAATATAATATAATATAATATAATATAATATAATATAATATAATATAATATAATATAATATAATATAATATAATATAATATAATATAATATAATATAATATAATATAATATAATATCATATAATATAATATTAAATGAAATGAAATAAAATAAAATAAAATAAAATAAAATATTATAAAATAAAATAAAATAAAATAAAATAAATAAAATAAATAAAATAAATTAAATTAAATTAAAATAAATTAAATTAAATTAAATTAAAATAAAATAAAATAAAATAAAATAAAATAAAATAAAATAAAATAAAATAAAATAAAATAAAATAAAATAAAATAAAATAAAATAAAATAAAATAAAATAAAATAAAATAAAATAAAATAAAATAAAATAAAATAAAATAAAATAAAATAAAATAAAATAAAATAAAATAAAATAAAATAAAATAAAATAAAATGAAATAAAATAAAATAAAATAAAATAAAATAAAATAAAATAAAATAAAATAAAATAAAATAAAATAAAATAAAATAAAATAAAATAAAATAAAATAAAATAAAATAAAATAAAATAAAATAAAATAAAATAAAATAAAATAAAATAAAATAAAATAAAATAAAATAAAATAAAATAAATCAAAAATTGAAAAAACAAAACAAAAACACCAAAAAAAGAAAAAATTGAAAAAATCAAAACAAAAAAATATTAAAAGTAAATTCAAAAAAATTCACCACTCTGGGGCCATGAATGCGCAGCCCATATAGATAAACAATGAAAAATTCTATGGACCAGCCCTAAAGTAAAAACACCAAAAATCAAATAAATAATGAAAGAGTCTATGGACCAGCCCTAAAGTAAAAACACCAAAAATTAAATAAGAAATGAAATAGTATATGTGCCAGCCCTAAATTAAAAACACCAAAAAATAAATTAGTAATGAAAGAGTCTATGGACCAGCCATGAATTAAAAATACCAAAAAATACAAGTTCAACTTGACTAGCCCTTAATTCAAAACACCAAAAAATACTTCTGTCAAGTCCACCTTTATCAACAGGCCCTAAAAGTAAAAACACCAAAAAAATTTCAACTTGTGTTAAGCTGATCAAATCAAAAGAGGTAAGAATACTCCTCATGATGAGATCAGCCCAACACATTTTAAACTGAATTACCAATAAAACCTCATTCAGAACACCCAACATAATGATTTTAACTCAAAGCACTCAACATAATGATGTGAAAAATGTGATAACCCTTTATATTAATAGAATTACAAGATCAGCATCAGAAGCAAAACCCAAATTATGAAATTAAAATGATTTTAAAAACTTAAAATACAAATTAAGTTGATCTTTTTTATGGTCAGCCAAAAATAACCTTTTTTAGAAGTCAAAGAAGCAGGTTTTGAAACAATGGGCGGGATTGGAATCATTTCTCCCACAAGTAAATGATTAACCCAGTGATTATTTTTGAAAAATCAAATTAAGATAGCTTCTGATTGTTCTTTTAAACCCATTTTCATAGGAGTATAAGTACAACATGAATCCAATGAAATGAAAAATATTGTTCTTCCACAAGTTTCAGATATTCATTGGCCCGTGTCAAGCATTTCAAGCCCTTTTGAAGAGGGGATCTTTTAATTGATGTCATCAAAATCAAGTCTTTTTTCTATCTTTTCAACCTATTTACTTCCTCCAAGGATCTTAGAATAGAATGTCTTATTTTTCCTCAATTTTTCAATCATTTCTTTTTTTACTTTGAAAAATTCATACTCATTTTACCTAAGTGATTTAGCAATGACTCCAAATCTGCAATTCTCATCACCAACCAAATCCCAAACCTCCCTCAAGAACTTATGTAAGCTCTCAGGTATTTGATTGAGGTATTTCACTTCTGGTTCCTATCATGAAACCAACTTAGTATTCATTCTTTTAATCATATCAATGAAATGATTACTCACCAAAGATGCACTTCTGGTTGAATTCTCACCTTCTTCTTCTTCCTCAGAAGAGGAAGAAGATTCCAAATGAAGTTATCCTAATTCACTTTTGGTCTCATCCTCTGAACTATGAAATGCAGATGAAGAGCCTTCCTTGAAATACAAAAATCATTTTTGCATCAGTTCATTAAACCATAAAAATGAACACTTCTCAAAATCAAAGACTTATTATCTTTGGTCTTTTTGGTGCCCTTCTACCCCATTTTCCCCTCTTAAAATCCCTTTCAACATGTTAAAATTTTCAAATTTGACAACAAGTAACTTTCAATTTTGGTCAACCATGGATGTACCTTGAGAAGTTTGGCTCAAGCCTTGGCTTGGAAATCAAATTAACTGTATAATCAACCACAAAATTTGATCCCCAAACTAACTGGTTGAGGTTGTCCCATGAGCATGGAATTCAACTTGTTAAAAAAATGGGATTTGTCAAGCACTGGATTGGTGTCAGTATTCCAAAAAGAAAAACAATAATTAATCTGATAATCCTATAATTGCTGTCAAACCTATAATTGGTAACCTTCAAAAAACCCAAAAACCCAACTTAATTCACTGGAAGGGTCATAGTCTCACCTCCACTGAGGATGAACATCCTCATGCACAATGGATCCTCTTGATGTTAGTATTTCACTTAAAATGTGGGAACAAGGCATGCCCATTTTTTTTGAAAATGAATTTGAGCACACCTTTCCATCATGGTTGATCTTTAACTGCTCAAATTATTCCCCAATTATTTTAATTACCTCAATTGAAAATTTTTGACCCAAAGGTGCAAGTTTCTTTGGAAGGAAAGTTCCTAACTTTATTTGGTTTTTGAGTGAACCATGCACTGATTGTGTTTGAATTTCAATGGTTCCTTCAAGTTGTTTCCACACATCCAAAATGTTCCCCAATGATCCTGCAAGTAATTTTGTTAAAGTATCATGGGCCCTTTCTAACCAAGATGTTTTTTTATTTCCAAAGTCTGGGTTGACACAAGTACATGCCATTATAAACTTATTTTTGAGAGGGAAAATGTTCTTTTACATATAATCAAGAACATCCTCATGGTCTGTCAAGAAACACTGTATACAAGTTTCAACATCAGCTTTCCCACCAGAGATGAACAGAAGAAGAAATAAATTGGCTTACTCTGAGTTCCTCATCATTGACTTCTTCCTCCCCCTTGGTTTTAGAGGCCCCACACTTTGCCAACAGATTCATAAAACTTTGCCATCCTTCATTTTCATTACTGAAGAAAACTTTAAAATTTTCTTGAATGTTTTTGGACAAGTGCCAGGAGCACAAATGTCTGGATGACTTAGGGAAACTATGTTTGATAGCACAAATCAGAGCTTTTTTACGGTCCATCACAAAGACTTTGGGAAGCCTCTTGGTATCATAAGCCAACTCCTTTAATGCATTCAATGCTCAACTTTAGAGTTCATGCATTTCTTTTTTTATCAAAACAAAATCCTTTTTAAAATCTTTCCTGTTTGCTGTCATTCCTACAACATGCAATAGAAGGATCTTGTACCTATTTGTTTTATAAGGACAATCCAACAAAGAAATATGATGTATTTTTTTTACAAAATTTTATAGAATTAGGGTGAGCCAAGAAAAGGGACTCTAGGTGGCCCTCTCCACCAAATTTCAACCTGGAAACCCACTTGCTTTCCTGGAGCATTTCTAATAGAGCATCCATAACACCTTTCCCATTCATTTCTGTGAGCTTTACCTTGCACTTAGTGTTATAGATTGTTCTATCATTGATGTCTTCTCCACCATCAATCTTGTTCAATTTCCTTTTAAGGTGCACTGTATTGAGCCCATCTTTCATGCCTTCTTTAAGTTGATTCAAGGCTTGACCAGAGATTCTCCTCAGTTGAGGATGCATTGAGGGGTTTTCAGATGGTTAATGATTGTGTTGGTCATTTCTAATGGATAGATGCCACATGGGATCTGCTACTGTAAAACTTGCATGGATCATGAATTGACACTCAAACTTTCTTTTGTGAGTTTGCCTTTGACATTTGGTGAGTCACAGCCCTTCATATACCCCAAATCTGTCACATGCTAGATCAACATATTTATACTTTTTTTGACTTCAATGTTGTCAATACATAGCCATGCATGGCTGCCCATTTTTAACAATAAATGTTGGATTATTTCCTAGTAGGATAGGCTCTCACAGGAGGAGGGTCAAAGTGTTCTGGCACCTCATAGTTACATAGTTACACACCATGTGTTTATGTTAGTATTGATCAAGCCAAACCCTTCTCAGTCAAATGGTATATGAAATGTGACCCACCACCTTTAGTCAATTCCAGTTGTGATGAAACATCTTGTTCCTCAATTTTAAACCTATATGAGAATGCAATTGGGGTTTCCAATTTTTTATTTTCCAATGCCTTACCCAAATTCTTAGATTCCACCAAAGCTTTGTTAACAGCACTTTTAATTAAGTCCTTTAACACAGCCATGTTTAAACCAGGGGGGCTTGGGCTTGCCACTTTTCTCATAAAAAAAAATTAAACAGCACTTCAGTATTCAATTCAATTTTCTTTTTCAAAACTCCAAAGTGTGCTCACTTTTGGTTGACAAATAGAAGATTATCCAACAGGTGATTATTGTGTATGGTCTGTGAAAAGACTTTGTTTTTCCAATAGGCAGAATGTGCAGTACAGCTTCCAAATTGCTTTTTGTGGTCCAATAATAGTCCCACATAGTATTCCACATCCCCAAATTTGGGTTGATGTCACTCAAATGTGGTCCAGGGGTGACTAGGTACCCCAATTCCCCCCTCAAATTGCCCATTTGCGGTTATTTTGCCCCAAATGGGCCAGGAAAACAGGCGCAACCCCTGCTCACTTCTTGCCCATCCCCTGGGGGGTTGAAAATCCCCAATTTCAACTTGAAAAGTCTTGCTAATCCCCAATTGCAAATCAAAAAGGTTTGCAATTGGGGGTTCACAACCCCCTGGGGGATGTGAAAGTCATGAGCAACTTTGCTTGCTCCTTGTTCAGTTGTGATTTGCCATTCACAACACATATGGGTTGTGAACAGCAATTCACGCCTGTTTGCAACCCTGGGGCTGTGAATTTAACATTACATTTTATTTTATTTTATTTTATTTTTAAAAAAATATGTATTTTTAATTTATAAGATTAGCTGCAACATGATTACCAGACATGAAATTATACAATCACCCATTCATCTTATTTTATTCATTTTTTTGGTTGGGAAAATGGCAAACAAAAACTAGTGCAAAAAAAAAAAAAAAATCAATAAGTGGGACAACTTTTGTCACCCCACTGTGCACCCTGCACCCAGTGGTTGTAGTTTAATGGTTAGAAAAACCCGCATGCAAAGGGTCAATGTGGGTTTGATTGCAACCAACTTTTTTACCCTTTTCCCTGTCATTACACGCACACCAAGTCATTACAGACACAGCTCTAGCTGGGTTATTGTCAAGCTTCAAGCTTAAGGATTATTGTCTTCCTCACTTTGACATATCCTTTCCTCAGTACCATCTACCTCAGTCCATACTTGTCACACAAATAGAAGCACAACATCAATGGTGCCTTCCGCTTATCAACTCTGGCTTGCATAACAACCTTCCATTCTTGACAACTGACTCAGCACTTATTTTCAAAACTTGCAGTTAACTCTACTCCAGTCAACCATCCATTTGAGCTCCGCTCTTCCACCCTGGGTATCAATAGCCTTTGGGTTCCCATTCCCAGTCATGCACTCTTGCTAGCTTGCACCCATGCTAGTTAGCCACACCAACTGTATAGTTTGCAATTGGACTAGTCCCTCACCCTGCATAAACTACATCCTCATATTTGCATTGTCTCTCACGTCACTCCTTCCTATCTCATCCTTTACGCCCTTGTACGCTCAGACTCTATTTGCCTTGCATCTATGTTATGACCTTGGAAACTTATATACTTTAATTTCATTTCCCAATCCGTTCATGTCATTCATTGCCTCATTGCCTCTTAACTGTAGTTGGCCATCCATCAGGTTGTATCTAGTCACTTTGGATTACCTTATAAAGGCTATGCTGCTTGCCTGAAGATTGTCTCCTCAGTTAGTTAATTTCATACGTTTTTGCATCTTGCTAAATCCAGTCATCACATCAGGCTTGGTTTTAGTTTCCTTTCCATTGAAACAATCCATCCCTCTCACCGTTTTTCAAGTTATCCAGTCATAACTTTGCACTTTGCAGTTAGCTTTGCTACCTTGCACTTGCCCTTGCACTCAGTCTCTACCTTTGGGCTCACAATCATCTAAGATTGCCCTGTAGTACGTGGGGTGGTTGTGTGACAGTTATCCAAATTCTAGACACTGTGACTCCAACAACCCATTGAATTTTTTTGTAAATAGCTCTTGTTGAAATTTTGAGCTGAATGCTCCGGTTGAAATAGAAAGGAAGGTATGAAGTCTTATTTTGCCCACAGGAGCGGATACATGGAGTTGAAGGAGGGCACTCTGGTTTGTTGTAAGTCAGAATGGATGAAGATGAATTGGAAGGACTAGAGTGGGGTTAAATAGTCTAGATGCAAGCCAAGTATTGAAGACCAACTTGTGGTATTGATAATGAGAAGGAAAATGAATAATGAATGGAAAATGAACAAAGAACTGTCACATAATCAGTGACAGGCAGTATGCAACAAGGCAGCAACACAACAGGCTATAAGGCAGGACATGAAAGCTATCAAAAGAAGAGTGGCAACACAATACAACTGAGGCTTTAATTCAAGCTGATTTGGTCATTTAACAATCACTAAAACTAAGAAAGATCAAGATAAGAAAGGAGGTTCTTAGAGATAAGAAGTCCATTAAAAGAACAAGTGACTCAGGGTTCCACAACTACAAGAGTGTGATGAGTAATGTAAAATCAGACTACTTGAACTAGCATTCTTTCAGACTTAATCATGACTTAATCTTGAAACATTCAACCAATAAGAGGGACACCTGATTAGAGATATGAGAGATCTTTTTAATCATAACACACTACTTTTATGAGACCCATGATACCAGAAGAGAACTTAGATTTAGAATAATTCTTATATAATTTTTATTTGATCAAAAAAGGAAAAGAGGGCACTAGTTGCCATAATTCCAACAGCTCTTACACAAACACCATGCCTCCCCAAATTTGGGGGCATAAACTAGTACACTATTATAGAAATGTAGCTTTTTCGAGGCTTCACAAATACCAACGTTGACCTCCTTTGAAAAAACCCTTCAGCAGCCGACGTCGGTCACTGATCTTAGCCGCTGACCCGGCGTCGAAGATCTTCCTTGCCTCTCCATCAAGCTTTTACGCCGGGCATTCCCAAAATTGGGGGGGGGGGATCCAGTATGTATAAACAAGAGTTCGACCCAAGGAAAGGCCCCAGACAAGACGCAGCACGTTTGCTGTAAGGGACGTACAAGAACTCAGAAAGTGAAGCGGGGGAGCGATAGAAGTCAAAGATGAGCAAACCTTTCCGAGTGAAAATTAGTACATTCGCCAAACCATAGATGCACATACAACCTTGGGGGTGATTCTATTTGCAATCGCTCATGATTGGGTCGACACTCTTGGGATACTCATGGTAATGAATTATTCATCGACAGCTGTACTAGTCGACATGAGTGGGACTGGGACATGATGTTCATATTTACACATACAGTTGCCGGTGGGATTCTTGGGGTAATGATCGGTAAGGTTTGATTAATTTGGAAGCAATAGCATGACCGATGTCATCAAGTTTGATCAGGTTGAATGAATACGATTCTTTTACCCCACATATAAGTATCTATCTAGATTCTCACGTACATAGACGATAGGAACTTTAGGTCAAACAGTGGATGTCTACACACCACCCAAAAGCATTCTTCACCCTCAAGATGGGGATCGAACTTGATCTTCGGGAGAAGGATCGGAGGGTCAACATGCATGATCCCAAAATCGATGGAAAGCCTATCTAAGAGTTAGGTAGGGGTATAGGCAGGCATGCAGACCCAAGGTGCAAGTGGTATGTAGGCCAACAGCATTTGCGAATGCATCACAGCTATTATACTCTTGACAAACGTTAGAGAAGCCGATGCCAGTTCTGGAAGACTCAGACGGGTCACCAATCCATCGAATGGTGGATCGACTATCAAGAGGTATGCGACACATTCTCCGGCAGCTCTCGTAGCCACAAGTGGGCCATGCGCGATGCAAAATTCCACTCTAAAGAAAAAAAAAAGTCTTGCCGGAGGGAGGGATACTTGACACTTGGAGAATTTGCAAGCCAAGTTACAGGGGCGCTGGCAGGGTGATTAAAGATTGCGTCAAAATGATTGATAGTAATAGTAATAGTAACCAAAAAGCTCAAGATTCCAAGTCTAGCTCGATGAGGGCTAATGAGATGATGGAAGAGTGAGGGCCGAAGACGGCCTGTCATGTGGACCAGGCGGCACGGAAGGAGGGTGCGGGATCATTGGTTGAATGAGTGGATGACTGAATCAAGATCCTTAGAAATCACGATTTTGGCTCGATGGAGACCGCCGAACCTCGACGCAGTTTGTCGTATTCGTTACTTGGAGAGCGTTTCCAGCGGATCAGAGGAGATGATGAGCTAAACCTAATCCGGAGATCGAGGGGCAAAGGCTCGCTTGAGTCACTAGGGAGTCGAGGAAGGTTGCGTGGAGAGTGGTGGATGTATGGATATATGTATGTAGGTATGTGCATACATACATCCGAACCACATAGATTCACAGTACATTACGTACACATGTAAAAGTACGACGCTGAGGGTATTCGTTGTCACCGGTGGGGATGGAAACTATGGACGGAGACGATGGATCAGTCGAGAAGCGTATCTCGAGATCGAGTGGGGTGGAGTGAGTCCAAGATCTCATGCAACCAAGTTCACAAGGACGACCGTGATCCCGAATTCTATAGCCCCGGTTGCCTGCAGTCTCACCCACTCACTAGCCCGACCACCGATGACCCGCCTACCCATTCCGTCTCCAGAATCAGATAGACTGGGGATGATGCCGACGGCCTCCCTACCCGGGCCGGGGGATCGATGGAAGACAGGCTAGAGGGGAGACAGTCGATGTGGGAATGGCCGAGACCAAGCCTGGGCTGCTCAGTTCACGCATACATGCATAGTTGCATACTCTTGCTTGCAGCTGGGGGTGTCTGGGTCTGGGTCTGGGTCTGGGTCTGGATCTGTAGGCACTGGGCGGGGAGAGGGGCAATGGATTGGGTGACAGTTTGCAGTTTCGCGGAGGGAAAAAGAAGAATCAAGACTCGATCGCAAGTCAACGGGTCTCTTGGATCAGGCGCAGGCAGGCGGTGGAGGTGTGGGTGATTGGATTTATGTAAATAAAAAGCCATCCTGGCCAGTCAGTCCGTGGCCGTCGGTCAGTCAGTCGTCTGGCCAGCCCATAAGAAATAAATAGTACTTTACCTTGCCGAATTGTTCTCCTCCGCTCCATCCACCGTTGCAATCCAATCCCTTGAGACTGCTGCTGCTCACTCATTCTCGCTCGTGGAGTCACTTCATACATATCTGGCCTTAGCCTGTCAGTTGCCTGTCGTCCAGCCTCCCACGTCAGCTTGGCGTTCTCTCTGTCCATCCCCCCCCACCCCCAGCTTGGCACCTCAGCCCCACCCCCACACTTTGGTCCCCCTCTCCTGTTTGACGCTTGCAGTCTGAGCGGTCTGTAACGGTATTTTCAAACTTCCAGCTTGTCCTCTTCCTTTCACTCTCGCCCATCACTCACACCCCGATCTCCCATACACCCCAGTGGCAGTCTTCGTCCCGCTTGACATAAGCCTGTCTGTCCGTGTCATCCATCGATCGTGTAGAGTTCAAGCTCATTGCAATTTACTTATCCATCCACATCCACAGGGATATCTCTCTCTACGCTCATCGAGCAGCCCCTTATCCATCCATCCATCCACTTCAACATCCCCCGTTAGCTGCCCTCCCTTTAAATCTCGGCCTCGTTCTGGGTCGGTCGCCCCCCTGTTCGACTTTCATACTTTACCCCCCCCCCCCCCCTCCTAAGAATCTCATCCCAGCGCCTTGCTTGGTAGTAGATTCCATTCGTTGCGATTTGTCTCCCCTGGCTCTCCTTTCCTTCAAGTTTGTTTTGTACACTCCAACTCGTCCAAACCTCCCTTCGATCCGCCGACTTAAGATTTCTTCCTCCCACCCTCATCAGACATTGCATCATATCCCACACCATCTGCCTAGTCTACGGCTTACCATCGTACCAGGAGCCCTCCAGTAGAATCTTGCCCCACCTCCCCTCTATATCTGATACCCTCATCCCACCATCCATCTCTTCTCAGCATGGATCAATCACCTCCCGTCGATCCCATCTTTGCTTCTATCCACAAGTCTCTCTACGACCCTAGGACGACACTGGACTCGAGCGAATTCGAAATCCTGAGGGATCCTGCCCTCATCGAGCGATACGCCGAAGAAGATAAGAATCTCGCTTGTTGTTACAATGACAAGAAGGAGGTCTGTCATCTCCCCTCCGATCATTATCCCTGACATCCCCACCGAGCAACTCGACGTTGATCCTCTTCATCCTTCCTCTACCCCTCAACCTGGCCTCGGTTTAGATCCTCATGGTCAAGAAGCCTATGCCCAAACTACATCCTGGTCAAGTCCTCTTACATGTTCGTGCCACCGGGATTTGTGGCAGTGATGTACACTTTTGGAAGCACTCTAGAGTAGGTTCTCTCCTCCTCTCCCTTCGCCTGGTCCCAAAAGTCTCTTGCCCGGTCGTTAAAATATCCGTTCCACATTTCAACCTTTCTCTGGTCTCCGTCTGTCTAGGTCGGCGAAAAGATGGTCGTCAGGCATGAGGTAATCACTCTTTCACTTCCCATCCTTGCTCGCAAGTCAACCCTATGTCATGAACCACAACTCTAACGATTATCTTTGGTTTTGTTTCCGACCCAAAACAACTATCGATACTCCCAGTGTGGAGCTGGTCATGAATCTGCCGGTGAGGTCATTGAGGTCGGTGAAGGAGTTACTCACATTCAAGTCGGTAGGTTGAATCAAGTTATCCTCATCCCATCCTATTCGTCCGACAAACTTGTCATTGTTCGATCTCATCTCCTGCTTTCCATCTCACAGGCGATCGAGTAGCAATCGAGGCTGGGATTCCTTGCTCCAAGCCAACTTGTGAGATGTGTCTTACTGGTGAGCAAGCACTTAGTTGTAAGCTACTCAAACCAGAAGGATCAGCTAACTAGTTCATCGCTTCAACACTGTACGTCATTAGGTCGTTACAACGCCTGCCCAGACGTCGTATTCCTATCGACACCTCCCTTCCATGGCTTGTTAACCCGGTATCACGCTCATCCCGCTTGCTGGGTTCACAAATTGCCCTCAAATATGTCTTACGAGGAGGGTTCTTTACTCGAGCCTCTCGCTGTCGCCCTGGCTGGCCTCGAGCGAGCTCAAGTTCGCCTCGGTGATCCAGTTCTGATCTGTGGAGCTGGCCCCATCGGACTCGTCACCCTACTGGCGTGTCATGCCGCCGGTGCTTGCCCGATTGTGATCACCGATCTCTCTGAGGGTAGATTAAACTTTGCTAAACATCTAGTCCCTTCCGTCTCGACCATTCAAATCGATCTTGACGTTTCCGAGCGGGAGCTGGCCCAACGAATCAAAACTTCATTGGGCATGGAACCTCGCCTGGCTCTGGAATGTACTGGATTTGAATCATCCATAAGGGCTGCTATCTACGTAAGCTTTGTCCTCGTCAATCGCATCACAAGCTCGGGCTCCCATCCTCCGTAAACTTCTGGAACTTTGGCCAAGCGTCATGGCTTACAAGTTCTTCTGTGATTAGAGCGTCAAATTCGGAGGAAAAGTTTTTGTGATCGGAGTTGGAGCGGACGAGTTACGTTTCCCTTTTGCACACATGGCCGAGAACGAAATCGACCTGCAATTCCAGTGAGTTAGAGGAAGACTTGTTTGTGTATAGGCGTAACTCTATATTTGGAAGTTGCTCATTATTGCCCTCGTGCCTGTGAAATCTCAACCTAGGTTCCGCTACGCGAATCAATACCCAAAAGCAATCAGATTGGTCTCCAGCGGATTGATCAATCTTAAGCCGCTAGTCACCCATCGGTACAAGTTGGAACAAGCAGTTGACGCCTTTCATACCGCTTCCAACTGGAAATCTGGTTCAATCAAGGTTCAGATCGTGGATATTTAAATTTTGGGACAAGTGAAATTGTTTTGTTGATAGGCAGGGACATTAAACTTCTTCGCGAAAATGTATCTTTTCCTGCCATCGAGGCAACTTAGTAGTACTTATCTGACGATGTCCTTTGTTGTTATCGCAAGGGAAAAGTCAAAATAAACCAAAATGCCAGCCTTAATAATCATCTTTAGTACGATTTGAATTGACCATTGAAAGAAAGCATGGGCTAGTTCCCTCGCACTTTTTTCGGTCAAAGATCAAGATGTCGATTGACAAAATTAATAGAACGTTTTCTTTGTGGTTAGATATACATATATTTTTGTTTGTTTTTTCTTTAGTCTTAGAGTGTCAGTTTTCATCTTTCGAATGAGGACCGTTGTTGATATAGTCAAATCCATCATGAGTAACTCGTAGCTCTTTCAATAAGAGAATAGCCGGCATTGAGCGCGGTCAACAAAAGGTTAATCATGTTTTCCAATCCTTTGTCGACCTGTGCTCAGCCGTGATGACGCAGCGTAACCTTGCAAACGCCAGTACCCATCAAAATTTACTTGAGACATGCATCCAGCTGGATCTAGGGGTCATTTCAGGAACATATTTCTTCGTTTTTCTCACCCAAGAGCTAGGTTCGAAAGGCGCCCTGCTCTTTTGTTTTTGACGACGGTTGTACGTGTGTATGCATGTACATAGAGGGGGAGGGGGGCGTAGGTGAGGAATTCTAGTGTATGGGGGTTGACTGGAGTATAGGGGGTGTGGTAAGAGGACCTAATCGGATGGGCTCAGAGTGGGGTTACACATCCTCCAACTTGCAACATTTTCTTTTAAAAAAACAAGAAAATATATATATATATATATCACCCCTATTCACGACGTCATCGATCCGGTCCTCTAGACGTCATCAAATCAAAAAAAAAACTGGACCTATTTATTTAATTTTGATTATTACCTATGATTATTATTAATATTGTTTTGGATCTATTGAAATTTTTTGTATTGATTTTTAATTTTTGTACTTTTTTTAGTTTCTTATTTTATTTTTTTATTCATTATTATCATTATTATTATTATTATCAGGGTAATGTTAGATTCACAACCCATTTGAGTTGTGTACACATGGGCCGTGTGGCACACTACATGACGGTTTGTAGTTGTGTGGCACCACACACCGCTACATTTGAGTTGTGTGGGGTTGTACATGGCTCAAATGTAGTTGTGTAGCATGCCACATGGCTACCAACCTTTGTGGACCAAAAAAAAAAAAAAAAAAAAAAAAAAACAAAAAAAAACAATGGCCAAAAAAATAAAAATAAAAAATAAAGAAATAAAAGGATCAAAAACTAAAATAAACAAATAAAAATTGGTGGGACCCAGGACTCACCTGGTTCCAGTCTCATCCCCACATGTGGGGTGTAACCAGCAGACATGCTGCCCCCCCCCTCTGTCTTCAAAGATCTATTGATTTTTGTATTTGATTGTTTCTTATTCAAACATCACATTGCACTGTATTTTATTTGAAGGATGTATTGTATTTATCTTGTTCCTTTTTTTTTTTTTTTTTTTTTTTTTTTTTTTTTTTTTTTTTTGTTTTTTGGCCACATTTTTTTTTTCAAGTTTTAAAATGTTTATTTTTCTTTATTCATAGGGAAGTTCCAAACACACCCAAACCCCGGGGACTTATACCCCTGTACATGGGTCTAAATGGTTGTGTTTGGAACAACCCTTGGGAGTTGTGTATGGGCCCCCACGCTTCAAATGGGTTGTGCAGGGCCCTACATGACTCCCACACAACTGAGGTTCATGAATTTATCATCACCCTTTATTATTATTATTATTATTATTATTATTATTATTATGATTATTATTATGATTATTATTATTATTATTATTATTATTATTATTATTATTATTATTATTATTATTATTATTATTATTATTATTATTATTATTATTATTATTATTATTATTATTATTATTATTATTATTATTATTATTATTATTACTATTACTATTACTATTATTATTATTATTATTATTATTATTATTATTATTATTATTATTATTATTATTATTATTATTATTATTATTATTATTATTATTATTATTATTATTATTATTATTATTATTATTATTATTATTATTATTATTATTATTATTATTATTATTATTATTATTATTGTTATTTTTATTGAGTGGGTGAGTGAGTGGGTGGTTCAAATTGGCTTGGTTGGGTAAGCAAAACAACCAGTGGTGGTGGTGGGGGGGGTCTCAAACCAATCAATTGTCAGTTGGTTTGAGAAGATCATCACAACATGGGTTGAGTTCACTAGAGGTTGTTGATTATTATTATTATTATTATTATGATTATGAAAGGGAGTCATTATGGTCACTCTTCTTCGTTTGATTTGAGATTTTTCATCATCTATTTTTATCCATTGCATTCAAACTTGAGTTGAAATCCATCCAAGGACTTATGTCATTATTATTTCTGGCCATTGCTGTCAACTTATCCCTGCCAAAATTTGCTATCATCTGTCTTCACTGTCTGGATTATGCTATCATCATACTTTGAATAGCCTCTACTTTCATGCATGGAGCTTCCTTAGTTTCTCTAGTAGTCCATCCTCTCTTTTCAAGCCTTTAGTTGTTTATCTGTTGCTCAATTGGGCATACTACCAGCTCTAACTTTACCACTAAGTTCATCCTTTTCCTTTCCTTATTCACCACCCTTCAAACCTTGAGTTATTTCTTTCTCTTTTTTTTTTTTTTTTAAAAAAAGGGCAATATTAAATTTGCAACCCCACATGGCTTGTTCACAACCCAAATCAGGTTTTGTGGTGCAGTTTGGAACAAATTTCTGTTGTGAACAGCCGCTCACAGCTGATTTCAGTCATAAATGGCCGCTCAAAACTCATGTTAGCCATGAGCAAGAAATAATAATAAATAAATTGAAAATAAAATAAATTAAAATAGGGTGTTAGTTTTTTCACGCCCCCAAACCTGGAAAACACACAATTTGGACGTCCCCACAACGTCCTGCAACCTCCCCCACCCACGCGGTAAACCTGGAAAAAACGCAGTTTTTGGGGTCCTCAAAAAAAAAAAAAAATTACAGGGGATAGGGGGGCATCTCAAACCCCTGAAGAATAAATCCTAAGAATTTTGGCCATTTTCAAGGCCTTCAAAATTGCCCCCAAAAAACTGAAAAAAAATGCTCTACCTTGGGGTGTCATTATATAGCCTTGGTTGGCGTGCTCAGCATTTGGCAGGTCAGGCTCAGCACTTGGTATGCACACAGTCTCAGCAGTAGGCACTGCGGGGCTCAACATACTGGGAGTGGGTTGGGCTTAACTGGGTGTGGCAGTTTGCGGCCCGCTTGGACATTGGAGACCCAAGAATGGGGCCGGCCCAACCAGGTTTGCGTGCAGCTATTTTGGGAAGGTAGGGCTGGGAAATTGGAGCTATAGGAAAGGGGCCGGCGTGCGCAAGCGCGGGCCAGCCCGTGGTGAAGGAAATCACGCAGCGCAATGGGTGGATACGGACAATGCCGGGGCTCCAAGTAGGGCGCGGCAGAGGGCCGCTTCATGAGAAGGACAAACCGGGTGTGTAAGGGTAGGCCGGCTTGAGGGTGGTTGCGGCATGGGAAAGGGTTAGGGTTAGGATAGGGTTCTGGTTTTTAGGGTTTCTTTCCTACTTGTTGTTGGGCTGTCATTGTGCTTGAACTTAGTTTAGGGTTGAGAGTATGGCATAAATTCCACAATCTCAACCCAAGCTTGGAGGTCTGATGTACCATTATATATAGGATATCACGTCTTACGGCACGGAGAGGAAAGGAAAGGAAAGGAATTAATCTCTCTCTCTCTCTTTAAAAAGGAGCATCCTTATCCTTACAGACGCTAGGACCATTGATTCTGGAACTTAGGGACAACTTGGGGAGTATCTCACCCTTTCTCCACAATGTCTTGAATCTTTTCACATTTTTAATCTTTTTTTATTGATTGTTTTGAAAAATCTGAAGAGACAAAAAGTTTCCAAATATTGCAGGCCATTCAATTATATTTTTTTCAGAATTTTAGTACTTCAATTTCCAGGCAGAAAATGGGATTTACATCAAAAATGAGACATTATTTTCAATTCTTTTTTTTTGTTATTTTTCCATGAGATTTTCCAAATTTTCAGTTTGCAGTATTTTAGTGGGAATTGTGAAGAGCCCAAAAAGGGGTGATTTTAAATTCAAGGCTGAAATGAGCCATGTGGCACGGCTACACGGCTACACCTGAGCCGTGCGGACCCCACACAATTTGAGTGTGGTTGGGCTGTACTCCACATGGCAATGGGACGCACAACTACATTTGAGCTGTGTAGAGCCCCACACGGCTCAAATGTAGTCATGTTGCTGTGTCACATGGCCAGCCCAACCACATTTGAGCCGTGTGGGGCTCCACATGGCTCAAATGTAGTTGTGTAGCCGTGCCACACAGCTAAAAGTCTGGTGGGCAAAAAAAAATAAAATAAAAATAAAAAATAAAGGGTATAAACTAACCCAAAATAAACTAAATAAAAAAAAAAACAGAAATCAACCAAAAGATTAAAAAAAGTTGATTTTTTGGTTAAAAAAAAACAAAAAAATAAAATAAAAACAATAAAAACTGAAGAAAACCAACCGGTTGTCTTCAGATTCAAGTAAAAAATTCAAGTTCAACTTGACTAGCCCTAAAGTAAAAGGGCCAAGAAATGCAAAAAGTCTTTTGACCAGCCCTAAAGTAAAAGTGCCAAAAAAATACCAGTCTTTTGACCAGTCAAAAAATGCAAGAAGTCTTTTGACCAGCCCTAAAGTAAGAGTGCCAAAAAAATTCAAGTCTTTTGACCAGCCCTCAAGTAAAAGCACCAAAAAAAAAAACAAGTCCAAATTGTGTTAAGCTGATCCCATCACAAGCTTAACACAAGTTAAGCTTGTGATGGGATCAGCCCAACACAAGTTGAACTGACTTACCATTAAAATCTCATTCAAAACACTCACCATAATGATGTTAACTCAAAAAACTCAACATAATGATGTCCAAAATGTGATAACCCTTTATGTAAATAGAATTACAATATCAGAATGTTAGACCCAACCCAAATGATGAAATTAATCTATAAGTTAGAATAAAACTCAAGTTGATCTTTGAGGTGATCAACCCAAAAAGCTGGTTCTTCAGAAATCATGGAACGGGGTTTGGAAACTATGTGCAGGATTGGAATCACATCTCCCTTAAGTACAAGACAGACCCAATGGTTATTGTTAACAAAGTAAATGAAAATAGCATCTGATTGTTCTTTTACACCCATTTTCATAGGAGTAAAAGAACAACATGATTCCAATGAAATGAAAAATATTGATCTTCCATAAGTATCAGCTATTATTTGACCCATGTCAAGCTGTGAAAGCCATTTTGAAGAGGGAATCTATTCATTGATGTCATTGACATCAAGTCTTTTTTCTATCTTTTCAAAATCTTTACTGCCACCAAAGATCTTAGAATAGCACCCCTTATTTTTCCTCAATTTTTCAAGCATTTCTTTCAAAACTTTAAACCATCCATCCTCATCATACCCAAGTGATTCAGAAATGACTCTAAAACCACAATTTCCATCACCAACTGGGTCCCAAAACTCACCCAAGAACTTATGTAAGTTCTCAGGTATTTGATTGAGGTAATTTACTTCCTAAAATCAAAAAGTAGTCAGCCAGAATTCTAATCTCATTAAAGGAATAACCACTCACCAAAGATGAGCTTCTGTTTGAATCCTCCATTGAATCTGCTTCATTCTTTGAAAAGGAATTGGATTCCAACGGCACCAAACCCAATGAACTTTCAGTCTCTTCCACTGAACTATGAAATTCAGATGAAGAGCCTGACTTGGACTATAAAAATTTCTCAATCAGTTAATTAAACCAAAAAAATGAACCTTTCACAAAATAAAATACTTACAATCATTTGTCTTGTCTTCTTTGTTGCCCTTATATTTCTCTTTGCCGCTTAAGTTACTTTTCAATTTGTTCAAATTGAGAAGGATCTTTCTGGGTATCTGTCAATTTTGGATAGCCTCTGCTTGATTGCAAGAATTTAGGTTCAAGTCTTGGCTTTGATCAATAATTGGCTGTCTACTTCATCAAGTGCTTCAACAGCCCACAATAATCTTTATCAGGATGATTCAAGATAATTGCATTGAGCTTCTCATGTAACTGAGAATTGTTGAGCAGTTCATCAAAATCAACCTTTAAAAATTAAAAAGGATCGAATATTAGTCAAGTAGGAATCATCATTTTATTCAAGTAGGAATCATCATTTTAGCCAAGTAGGAATCATTATTCAAAAAGAATTAATCAGAAAGTGATTTGAACAATCCAACTTTAACCAACTTACAGAACTAAAACTGAAAGGGTCATAATCCAACCTCCACTGAGGATGAACATCTTCAGGAAAAAAGGAGCCTCTTGACGCTAGTAGGTCCCCTATTTGGTGGGAACAGGGAAAACCCATAGTCATGGAGTATAACTTGGTGCACACTTCCCCATCATGGTTCCACTTTAACCTCTCTAATTGATCCCCAACAAGTTTGATTGCTTGTAAAGACACCTTGTATACCAATGGTAACAGTTCAGTAGGAAGAATTATTCCAATCTTTATTTGAGAGTTGTAAAGCACAGCCTGAACCAATTTAATTTTATTGGAAACTGTGCCCTCTAGGTTTTTCCAAACATCCAACATGTTTCCCAACAAGTTTACAAGGAATTTTTCAAGAGTAGGATGGGCCCCTTCAACCCAAGAGGTTGTTTTATTTCCAAAGTCTGGGTTCTTGCAATTCCAAGCCATTAAAAACATCTCTTTGATATGGAATATATTATGATCTATATATTCAATTACATCCTCATGGTCTGCCAAGAAACACTTTATACAAGCCATAACGTAAACAAACCAAAACTAGGAAGATTAAAAGTAGAGGCAGTGATTTGGAACTTACTCTAAGTTCTGCATCATTGAACTCTTCCTCCTCCTTGGTTTTTGAGGTCCCATACTTAGCCCATGGAGACATAAATCTTTGCCACCCTTCAACTTCATTATTAAAGCACACTTTGAAGTTTGCTTGTATGTTTTAGAAAAGTGCCATTGACAGCACTGTCTCGTTGAATCAGGGAATGTTTGTTCTAGAGCACAAATCAAAGCTTTTTCATGGTCAGTCACAAAGACTTTGGGAAGTCTCTCAGGATCATAAGCCAACTCCTTTAGCACATTTACAGACCAAATTTAGAACTCAAAAATTTCTCTTGTTATAAAAACCAGAGCTTGTGTGGAATTTTTATGGTTTGAAGTAATTCCTAAAACTTGAAATAGGGGTATGTTGTACTTATTTGTCTTATAAGTACAATACATCATAGCTATATGATGGAATTGCTTGCAAATCTTTAATGACTCAGGGTGAGCCAAGAATAGGGCCTCCAAGTGACCCTCTCCACTGAATTTTGCTTGATGAACCCAACCTGAATTACCAAGTTGTTCAAAGAGGACCACCATAACACTTTTTACCTTGATTTCTTCAAGCACTACCTTATGCTTAGTGTTATAGAATGTTTGGTTATCAACATATTTTCCACCATCAATCTTTCTCAATTTTATTTTGAGTTTAACTATATTGAGCCCATCATTCATTCCTTCTTTTAGATTGTATAAGGCTACCCCAGAGATTCTACTCCAGTGAGGATTCACTGAGGGGTGTGGAGATGGTTCATGGTTATGTTGATCATTTTTGTAGGAGATTTTCCACAAGGGATCCGCCTTTGTGTGACTAGCACAGATGAAAAACCTGCACCCAACCTTCCTTTTGCAAGTTTGCCTTGACTGTTTGGTGAGAAATTGCCCAGAGTACAAACCATGTATATCAAAGGCTAAATCCACATATTGATAACTTTTTGAGTTGAAAACTGTTAAAGCGTAACCATTCTTCATTGCCCATATTTGAAAATAAGTTTGTGCCTCTTCCCTAGTAGGAAAATCTCTCACAGCAGTTGGGGCAAGTGGATCTGTCATAGTTACATAGTTATATTGATGGCGTGCACTCCATCAGTTTCAATCAAATTAAATATGGCAAAGACAAGTAACATAAAATGTTACTCACCACCAGAGTTCAAGTCCATTTTTGAAAGATTTTGTTCCTCAATTTTCACCCTCAATGAGGATGAAATTGGGGCTTCCAATGATTCATTACCCAAATCCTTCTTTTCCACAGCTTTGTTCATTGCACCAATGTAGTCCTTGAATGCCGCCATGTTAAAAGGAGGGCCTGCCAATGTTCCCATAATGCAAAAAAAATGCAACACTACTTCAGTATTCAATCCAACTTTCAATTGAACAACTACCAAGTTTGCTCACTTTCAAGTTGAGAAAGATAAATTTTGTGGGATGTTTTATTTTCAGTTTCCTATAGTGTGACTTTAATTTCACTTGATTTTAATTTAGTGTCACTTTATGATTGCTAGATGTGGAAAAATAGTCCCAAAAAGTAAGCGTTGATCCAAAATTTGGGTTGATGGAACCCAAATATGGTTCAGGGGGACCCAAAAGGTTTTGCACAACCCCAAGGGGGCTGCATACCCCCAAACATGGCTCAAACCCGCTGTGTACAGGGTGTATGCAACCCCCTGGGGGTGGCGCATGTTTGAGACAGCCCCTTGGGCGCGTCTAGATGCGTTCTCTGGCCACCATGCGTGTATGGGACCCCACGCGTCCATTGGGCCTTGTAGGGCCCTACACAGCTCCCACAAAACTGGGAGTTGTGAATTTAACATCTCCCCCTAAAAAATTATCTGAGGATTTTTTGTAGCTTATTGTTTCCCAAAGAATTTATAATTGAAAACACAGAAGTGGTGTTTTTTTGCTTTAAATCAAGGGCTTTTTGCTCAAAATCAATGAGTAAAAAAAATTATGAAAAATTGAGTGAGAAAAAAACAGAAAAATGATTCAATCAAGATTAATTTGCACTACTTTATTATTTTTACTACAAGGAAACAAAATCTTCAAACCAAGTTCCAAGTTATTATAAATCAAATCTTCCCATTTTTGTGATTTGTTGCTAGAAAAAGCCTTCCAAAGGGGATCTAATTGGGGAGCTGGCCACAGTTCAGAATTATAGTGGAAAGAAAATATGTGCTTGAAATCTTCAATAATAATCAAAAATATGGGAGATGCTTGAGAATTGGCAGTTGGAGGTGAATTGAGTGGCAAATAAGTTGATGGCATCAACTTAGATAAAAGGACCACTGGCCTTTTTATGTATCTGAAAGCAGGAAACCATGGCAAGGGTATTTCATCCAGTAACTTTGAGGGGCAGCTCCAGAAGTGTGGTTGAGATGTTTTCTTGCTTTGTCAAAATTTCCATCGCAGACTTGATCCATGAAGTTTTCATCCTTGAAGATAGAGGTGGATTCCATTTCCTCAATCATTTACTGACATATTGAGCTCCAATGTTCAGATTTATGGCCAAAATTAACTGCTACTTATCTGAACCCACAGTTCCCATCACCCATCACATCTTGAACATTTGAAATTTGTGGTATGGCTGTCTTTGGGAAAATTAAATTTTTGTATTGATACTAAGGAAAGAAAGATCAATATTTTTCAAGACAAAACAGAAAAAAAAAAATCATACTGAATTTATCAATAGCCACCACTTCAAAATTATCAGAAGATGAATAAGACAATTTTGTGACCTTCATCCCAAAAAAACAAGGGGTTGATAAGTGAACAATAAAGCAAGATTAATTCAGAAATTTATTCACCTTTTCTATTTCAGAGGCTGTGGCTGCGGGAGCAAAGATTGGATTCCCCAGGGGCCTATAAGAATCTTCATCTTCATCTTGTTTTTTTCTTCTCTTGATCCTCTTCAAAGTCCCAGGACTCAAAATCTGTGAAAAAACCCCTCTTTTTGGTGATGGTTCCTGACCTCTGAGTGACAAATGAAAATATGACAATCAATGGAAACTAGAAAAACAATCCTGATCCCCCCCAACTAAAAAGAAAATTACTAACTGTCTTTATTATATCCAATTATTTAAGATCTTTGAGTTCTTCTCCACTCAGTTCCTCTTCTGTTATAAAATCATCCTTTTCAAAATGCAATGTTAGCCTAATTACACAAAAAAAACACCTCTTCCTCTGATTCCTGTTTCTTTTTTCCCTTGGCCTTTTCATTGTCTTCCTTTCCTTTCCTTTTCCTTGGAGTCTGAAATTAGAGAAAACAAATTTCCAACCATATGCTGTTGAAATCAATTCAACAGAAATGGATAAAAAAACCAAAAAAAGAAAAAAATTAACATTGAATAGACCACTTGGTGCTTCCTTGGTATTCCTCTTCTCTTAGGTACTTCAACATATTCAAACCCAGATGGATCCCTCTTAGATGAAATCTGAGAAAATCTTTTGCTTTCATTGGGGGCTCCTTTGGGTCTTCCTCAAATTTTCCTTTCTTCCTTTGATAGGGGTTCTTGAATGGGAGTCAGTTGATACTTCCTTTTTAACAGTTTCATCATTTCTCCAAGGTAAAAATTTTGTTCTCCTGGGCACAATTTAAGAAATTCTTCAAACAGTTCATTCTGAAACCAGTGTATGTTGGTTGATTGGGAAGGTGATTCATGAGATTATTGAGAAGGTTGGAATGACCCCTTCTCAGCAAGCTATGAATAATTCCAAAATAAAAGAAATTAATCCAGAAATAAATGTTGGATTTAATTTCTTGTCCAAGAAAAGGAAACATACTGCAATAGGAGGTTTGAAATGCCACTGGGGATGAAAATAACCAAGCAAAAATTGTTGCTTCTGGAGATTTGCCTTCTTCACTTGGTGTACACAAGGAATCCCCATGTCACACGACTGCCCCACATACTATAGGGAAATCTTAGGTGCTTGTGAGCACAAAGGAAGAGACTGAGTTCAAGGGCAAGTGCAAGGTATCAAAGCTAACTGCAGAGTGTAAACTTATGATTGGGTAACTCAAAACACACAGTGAGAGGGATGAATTTTTCCAATGGAAAGGAGACTAAAGCCAAGCCTGATGTGATGACTGGATTTAGAAAATGCAAGAATGTATGAAACTAACTAACTGTGGAGACAATCTTCATGCAAACGGCGTAGCCTTTATGAGGTAACCCAAAGTGACTAGATACAACCTGATGGACGGCCAACTAAAGTTAAGAGGCAACAAGGCAATGAATGACATGAACGGATTGGGAAATGAAATAAAGGTATAGAAGTTTCCAAGGTCATAACGTAGATGCAAGGCAATAGAGTCTGAGCATACAAGGGCATAACAGATGAAATAGGAAGGAGTGACATGAGAGAAAATGCAGATATGAGGATTGTTAGGTATATTGCGATAGAAGTGTTAGGTATATTGTGATAGAAGCACTCCTGTGGAGAGCGGACAATGAATAGAGGATTGCACAATGGAGATACTCCATATTTGGAGTATCTTAAGACTCTCAATAAGTGAGCCGCATTCTCAAGCACATTGGAACGGACGGAGGAGGATCTTGACATCACACCCAAATCTCATCAAACCTCTCATCAAGTCATAAAAACACGGTCCTCATAACTCAATTGCTCTGTTTCCTTCTTATCTTTCTTAGTCTTCATTTCTTTTCATTCATACTGTTTCTTCAAACATCAACTCAATCCATCTTTAATCACTCAAGCCTCTATCTTGTGTTCCCAGTGAGATCTCAGCTTCTTTTCCTATCAATTGTATTTTGACCGCCATGTCTGACTTTCCGGTACAACCTAACTCTCACCTCAGCCTCATAGTTGTCTCAAACTCATAGTCTCAAACTCATTCTAGTAGCCTTTCATATCAAAGCCTTCCGACCTCACTCTCCTCATAGCCTGATGTTGGTGTTCATTCATATCATCACATCTCTGTGTTCTTGTTGTTGATTCTTTCTTTCTTCTCAGCCTGATTTCCAAGTTTTAAGCAATATCAAGCCTGTTGATCCTAATACGGTTAAAAGCCAAAGGAAAGCTCCCAGCAACTGTCTATAATCAAGAATTAACTGTTGATGAAACTGGGAAATGGCCGCTTCCGAAGGATTCAGACAAGCCATGCTGAAGACGGCCCTGGACACTATTCTGAGGCTCAGCAAGGACAACTATGGAGTCTGGAAGGATAAGATGGACGCTATACTGGATGTTTGAGGATGTTCCAAAGAGATAAACAATGATACCTCAACTCTAGAGAGTGACGTCAACAACAAGCTCAAACTCTTAATCATATTGAGACTGGAAGCTTCAACTCATGACAACATTGTTACCGCGTCCAACAAAAACTCAGCTAAACTGTTGTGGAAGGCTATTATTGATACATACGCTTCATCTCAAGCGGCCAATAGGGCATGAATTTTTAACGACTTCCTATACCTAAGATTCAAATTTGATGAGATTGAAGAGTTCATGACAAAGGCTAAGGTGTGTCTCAAAAAGATGCTGGAAGTGGGAATTGTCCTGCCAAACGACATCGCATACCTCCTTTTATTCAAGTTTCCAGAAAACATGAAAGACTTCAAGCGGCAAATCATGCACACTGACAAAGAACTCTCTGTTGACTACATCATGAATTATTTAACACAAATTAATAATGAATCCAAGGCACAAGGCACACAAGATCAACAGGACAGTCAAACCAAAGTTGCTCTCACCAATACAAAACCTCTACCTACGCAGAACAATGAATGCAAGAGGTGCTCGGAAGGATGGCACAATCCCAAAAAAGACAGACTGCACTTGGCAGACAAGTGTTGGCACCTCCATCCAGAACTTGCCCCAGAGTGGTGGAAGGACGATCAGATAAAATGGAAGAATAAGAAAAAGGCCACAAGTGCTTCAGCTAATTATCTTGCGTTACTCACGGCGTGGATTGATCATGGAAATCCAAAATCAAAATTCATATTGGATAGTGGCCCTTCACTGCACATGATCAACGATAGCCAATATTTCAAAGAAATGGCTCCATACAAGGGAGAGAACATCAAAACCGGAAAAGAAGGTGCAGAGTTACCAATCATGGGAAAGGGAACGGTGGTCTTTGTATGGGGTAATTTTACCCTTGAACTAACCAACGTTTTCTACGTACCAACCTTAACAACCAACCTGCTAAGCGCAGGAGCTTTAAATCTATCAGGCTGCACCTTTAAGGGGGAGAAAGATTGGTTCGAGATACTTAAGGACGGCAACTTTCAGTTCGGAGGGACCATAGTTGGTAATCTGTATACCTTGGAGACTCCTAAATTCATACGGTCTCTGGCAGCAAATTTGACAATTTCTCATGAGGATGACCTCATGGAAATTCATTGTAATCATGGTCACGCCTCAATCATGCGACTTGAGAAGACCACTAAACACATCCCATCCAAGGTTAAGAAGAATTTTGAATGCATACATTGTGTCAAGAGCAAGATAGCCAGGAAGTCCTTTAAATAAAACTTGAAACCGGAAGATAAGGTATTTGAGCAAATTCACCTTGATTTAATGGGACCCCTCAAACCTCAATCAAAAGGAGGACATCAATATATAATTACTCTAGTCAATAGTGCCTCTGGATACATTGGAGCATTTCCAATGGGTTCAAAGGATGAAACTCCCGAGATTGTGATTGACTTGATAGAAAAAGAACACAGACAACAAGGATACTACCCCAGTGAAGTCTGTTCCAACGGTGGCTCAGAGTTTGTCAATCAGAAACTCAAAACCTTCTACGATTCAAATCATATTTGACAAATCCTATCAGAACCCTACCATCCTCAGCACAATGGCAAGGCAGAACGGGCAAACCAAACAATCACGGAGTCAACTCAAACTATCTTGAAGGATGCACAACTTCTGGCGGACATGTGGCACAAGGTGATCAAAGCGAGTGCACTCATGTTGAATCAGATATGTAGGGACAGATGTGAGGAATCTCCATGGGGAGGCTCTACCACCAAACTATCTGAAGCCAATTGGAAGTTGTTGCGTGTATCTTCTTTCACAAAGGGTAAAAGGACAGAAATTCAAGGAAAAAGAGGGAAAAGGTTTACTTGTAGGCTTCAATCCATCACTTTGTTCTTATATAATTCTGACTAAAACTTGTTCTATTTTGCTCACAAAGCATTTCACATTCCTGAAAATGGCCAATCCTCAAATGTCAGACCTGGTCATACCACAAGATGACTCATGGGAAGACATTTGTGAAACAGAAGAGAAAAGGGACCCAGAAAATCAAACCACCAACATTAATCAACTCATGACCTCATCTCAACTCAGAAACACACCAATCTATACCAACTATTGCAATCCCGCGGAGGAACTGTCATCCGGGGAATCCAAAGATCATTCTGCCATTGACTCAATCTCTTTGGATGAAAAAAGTGAAAGCCCAAACGTTCAAGAGTCGTCTGAGGTATTATGAGTTGGCATTTCCAATTGGCAACCGCGAAATACAGAAGTCTCACAAACCAATCAGACTGGAAGAGCACTTTGTGACCGCTCAACCATAAGACCCCCCCAGAGGTATGGTTTCTTTCACTATTACAAACCAAAAAGTTACAATGATGCAGTAACGTGTGAAGAAAGGGTGAAATGGACTGGTGCCATGGACGTTGAATTAGGGTTGATAGAGTCTCTGGAGGTCTGGGAGGATTACAATGGTCCTGAGCCGCTGAATCCACTACGGACGGTTTGGATATACAAACTCAAAGAAAACTGTCATGGAGATCCACTCAAATACAAGGCTTGTCTTTCTGTGCAGGGTTTCAATCAAATAGAAGGATTGGACTACTTTGAAACATTTGCTCCCACAGGTAAACCTTCCACTCTACGCATGCTACTTGTATACGCTTTGAAATCATCCCAGAAAATTTGACAATTTGAAGTAAAAAGCGCCTTCTTACATTCAAAGATAAATGAGGAGGTTATTATCAAGACGCCAAAAGGATCAAAGCGCAAATGCAAATTTCTGAAACTGAAGAAGTTGCTGTATGGGTTGAAGTAAGCTCCAAAGAACTGGTATGAAAATTTAACGGTGTGGTTCAAGGAAGTTGGGTTTCACGAATCTGCCTGCAATCCGTGTCTCTACTTGTCAGAAGATGGCCGGTCGCGTCTTTTCTTTCACGTGGACAACTTGATTCTGGTGGGTGACAGCTGTGACTTTGAGGAAAAATTCCTGAACAAATTTGATGGATTGATGAGCAAGCTTCCAGATACTCTTCTGGGCATGAAGATACAGGTAGAAAGCAACAAGATTCTTTTAAGTAAACCAAATCACATCCAACGTGGCCTAGAGGAGCTTGGTCTGTGTGACTTTAGAGAATCAACCACGCCTCTCACCAGGAATTTTCAACTCAAACCTGCCTCAGACGAGGAACATGAGGCTTTCAAATCATTGAATATCAACTACAGGTCTGCGATAGGGATGCTCAACCACATTGCCTGCTACACTAGACCGGACATAAGCTTTGCAGTATCAAGCTTGGCTAGATTTTCTGTCAAACCAGGAATTACGCACTGGAACAAGCTGAAGAAAACTTGGAAATAACTAAAACACACAAGGACTCGATGCCTTCAACTTACATATAAGTAGGAGAAGGATTCACTTCAAGTGTTCTCCAATGTTTTGTGGGCAGATGATCCGGACACTCGCAAATCTCAAACAGGCTATCTCTGTGTGGTATTTGGCAGCCTTGTATCCTGGAACAGTTGCAAACAACGTAATATTACCTGGTCTTCTACTGATGCAGAACTTAACGCATTGGTCAAATCATACCATGAAGCTACCTGGATCAAGTTCCTGTTGAATGAATTTTTTTTTCTTTTGGTAACTACTATTCCTTTAAATATAGATAATAGCGGATTAGAAGACAAGATTCAAAAATTTGGATCTAATTCAAAAAGAAGACACCTTGACTTAAAAACAAAAGGAATGAGAGACAAGCTTAAGGACAACAAGATAGAATTAAGATTGATAAGATCTGATAAGATGATTGCAGACTCACTGACAAAAGCTGCTTCCACACAAAGCCTTTTACTCTTTTCTCCCTTCTTTACATCTAGCTCAGAAACCTCTGAAATCTCATTGGGCATTGAGGGGTGTTAGGTATATTGCAATAGAAGTGTTAGGTATATTGTGATAGAAGCGCTCCTGTGGAGAGCAAAAAATGAATGGAGTATTGCACAATGGAGATACTCCATATTTGGAGTATCTTAAGACTCTCAAGAAGTGAGCCGCATCCTCAAGCACATTGGAACGGACGGAGGAGGATCTTGACATCACACTCAAATCTCATAAAACCTCTCATCAAGTCATAACAACACGGTCCTCATAACTCAATTGCTCTGTTTCCTTCTTATCTTTCTTAGTCTTCATTTCTTTATATTTGTACTGTTTCTTCAAACATAAACTCAATCCATCTTTCATCACTCAAGCCTCTATCTTGTGTGCCCAGTGAGATCTCAGCTTCTTTTCCTATCAATTGTATTTTGACCGCCATGTCTGACTTTCCGGTACAGCCTAACTCTCACCTCAGCCTCATAGTTGTCTCAACCTCATAGTCTCAAACTCATTCTAGTAGCCTTTCATATCAAAGCCTTCCAACCTCACTCTCCTCATAGCCTGATGTTGGTGTTCATTCATATCATCACGTCTCTGTGTTCTTGTTGTTGAGTCTTTCTTTCTTCTCAGCCTGATTTCCCAGTTTTAAGCAATAACAAGCCTGTTGATCCTAATAAGGATGTAGTTTATGCAGGGTAAAGGACTAGTCCAATTGAAAACTATACAGTTGGTGTGGCTAACTAGCATGGGTGCAAGCTAGCAAGAGTGCATGATCAGGAATGGGAAAACAAGGGCTATTGATAACCAGGGTGGAAGAGCTGAGCTTGAATTGATGGTCAACTGGAGTAGAGTTAACTGCAAGGTTTGCAAGTAGGTGCTGAGTCAGTCACTGAGAATCAAAGGTTGTTATGCAAGCCAGGGTTGATAAGCGGAAGGTACCATTGATGTTGTGCTTCTATTTGTGTCACAAGTATGGACTGAGGTAGATGGTACTGAGGAAAGGATATGTCTAAGTGAGGAAGAAAATAATCCTTAAGCTTGAAGCGTGACAGTTGCCCAGGTATAAAGACGTGAGCTCCTGCAAGTGGCCAGATGATTTTCCCATTGATTCCAAAATTAATGGTGGGTACTGCATACCCCTAGTTATTATCCAACTTCTTTTTCTCTCAAAAAAATTTATAATTAAAATATGTTGTCATTTTCATCTTGTTGTTGTGAAAAATGTATTTGTCAAAATGAACAATGTGTCCCTAGTACTGCCAAAAGAGGTCTCCAAGGCAGATGTGAGCAATTTTGTCTGTGCAAGGTTGCTTGCACTCTTCCTTTAAATAGAAAACCAATAGTGGATACCCCTGTAGCGTCTTGGAGTGAGGTGCAAAGCCAAAGGTCTGCACCGCAAGTGAATTCTAATATACCTCCAGTGCCGGAGATCAAATTCTTAGGCGTCCAAAACCCTGGTAAGTTTAAGACCTAGAGACCAACAATAAATAAAAAGAAAAGGAAATGGAACTAATATAATTTTTTTTACTGATAGTACTACCACAATTCAGAAGGTACACTACTGATACACCTCTTCCGCGGCCACCATATATTGCATTTTTGTCTGAATTTGAGGTGAATCAGATGAATCCCAAGGTGCAAGGCAAAGTGAAAGCTTAGGAATGGGCGGTAGTTGGAGAAGCAAGGGAGGAAGGGATAATGGCTGAAGGAGAGGGTGATGCAGAACAAAGGGAAGGAAATGAAGAAGAAGGAAATGGGACAGAGGGAAGGGATGGAACGGAAAAAGGGATAGAGAAACGGGGTGGAATGAAAGGGAGTGAAATGGAAGGCCAAGATAGAGGGAACCAGGTGCAAGTCAAAGCGCCCATCAAAACTTATGCAAGGAAATTAACTGGAAACGTTGGAGAAGGTTTGTCAAGGGGCCAAAGGAAGAGAGCATATGAGGAGCTCTTGGAGGAAGGTGGATGGAATGCCCGGCCAAAGAGGGCTTGGACTGAAAGGTGCAAGTCATAACCACTAGAAATAGGTAATTGAAAAATTAAATCCATAGGCAGTGAGTGCCAAGGAATAGGCAGAGTTGGAAGTGGCTGGAGCAGCCCATAATTTGGGTGTTTTGAGGACTTGTTAAAATTACAATCATAGCATGCGTTAACATAGTCTTTTACTTCCTTGGTCATACCAGGCCAGTAGAAGTCTTGTGCAATCAATTGGTAGGTTTTATCCTGCCCATGATGACCATCAAGCGGGGAATCATGCCTTGACTCAAATATATCTAACTTAATGCAAGGATTATCTGGTACTACTATATGGTCCTTATAAACTAAATAACCATTTTTGTCAATACTGTAACCACTATCTAATAGATTTGCACTGTTTCAAAGTTTGGAAAACTTGGGATCATCAAGTTGAGCTTGTTGTAGTTTGGAAGATGTATCTTGAAGGTGAGTGATGATTGAACTGAGTTGGGAAGATTGGGTTGAGAAGAGTGTCCTAAAGTGTTCAGGTTTGTTGTTGGAAAAGGTGCCCCCCCCCTGGGTAAACATTTTCCCAATTTGATAAAGCATCAGGGACTACCGCCTGTTTCCCAGGACGGTATGTGATTGTAAATTTGAACTCAGAGAGGTATTTGGCCCATCGTGCCTGTCTGCGTGTAAGAACTTTTGAGCTCATGAAGTATTTTAAAGAATTGTGATCAGTGAGGACCTCAAAGGGTTCCATAAGACTCAAAAGGTATGAAAACCATTTTTTAAAGCAAAAAACAATTGCAAGAAGTTCCTTGTCATGGATCTCCTAATTGAGCTCTGCAGCAAGCAATTTGCAAGAATAAAAAGCCATGGGATGAAAGAGGGAAGAAGAGGAGGAAAAATGCAAGATTACTCCTGCAACCGCATAGTCGCTTGCACCGGTTTCTACAATAGTGCAAGCTAGCTTGTTGAAGTGAGCAAGTATTGGAGCAGTAGTGAATGCTTTCTTCAGAGCTTTGAACTCTAAAGCAGCTTTTCATGTAAAAACAAAATGAGTGTCTTTTTGAAGAAGGTTAGTAAGGTTTATGGTTTTCTTGGCATAATTCTCAATAAAACTCCTGTAAAAATTACTGAAACCAAGGAAAACCTGAAGGGATTTGACAGAAGAAGGTGGGGGACAGTCCAATATGCTCTGGCTCTTGGCTGACTCCATTGATAGTCCTTGCTGCAAGACTATGACACCTAGAAACTGAAGAGAAGGAGTATGGAATTCACACTTAGAGGCTTTTGAAAAAAGGTCATTCTTGCAAAGTGGCTGTAGCACCTCTCACACATGTGCAATGTGATCCTCAAGAGTTTTTGAGTAGACTAGTATATGATTAAGATACACCACAAGGTCAGAAAAAATGTTGTTGACAAAGTGTTGAAAAGTGGAAGGAGAATTGCAGAGGCCAAAAGGCATGACAGTATACTCATAACTGCAAAACCATGTTCTCATTGAAGTAAAATATTCATGACCTCTTGCAATGCAAACTAGGTTTTAGGCACCTCAAAGGTCTAACTTGGAGAAATAAGTAGCTCCATGGAAGAGAGTGAGGAGGTGCAACATAGGTGGTACTGGATAGGCATTCTTCCTGGTTATCTGGTTAGGTTTCCTGTAGTCAACACATAGGCAAAGTCCGCCATCTCTCTTTGGAAAAAATAGGACAGGCAAACCAGTATTTGAATTGCTTGGTCAAAGAAATCCTTTTGATAAATTTTCCGCAATGTATTCTTGAAGTGCAGTTGATTCTTGCTTTGGGAGAGAGTAGACTGGTCTGGGTGCTGGAGGTGGGCCAGTAAGTTTGATCCTGTGATCATACAAATGGGATGGGGGAATTTTATCTGCCTTTACAGCTGGAAAGATGTCAGAAAAGTCATGATAAAGAGGAGGTAGAGACTCTTGAATGATTTCTAGATCTTCAATCTTGTCATCTTCAAGCATGGGGTTTGAAGTGCTTGCATGATTCAAGAGGATTAAGGAGCTCAAGATACACCATTTGGTTGGTGCCTGTTTCTCTTTGAAGAAACAAGGAAGGGGTAAGTTGGAAAAAAAAGAAATAACTCCTAAATCTGAAGAGGGAAGTTGGGAATGGAGGTCAGGATATTGCAAATCTCCTGGCGGAAAAGTTTCATCCAACTTAATGACAGTTTAAGGTAGGTTGTTTAATTCCTGTTTGACGGAAGGGTTAGTGTCCTAGGGTTGCAAGGTTTGAAGGTTAATTAATCCTTCTTGCCAATTAACATCCAGATTCCAGTAAAAAAGGAATTTGTGGCCTAGAATGGTATCATCCATTCTGGGAATATCCAAGAAAAATAAGTCCCATTTGAAGCTGGGGAACTTGGAGAATGCAAAGGTCCATTTTGAATTTTGGGAAACCAAATGAGACGGCTTGGTTTCACTACTTACTAAATAGATGGGAACTTTATCTATCTCAGAACGCGTAAGATTTTTGGAAGTGACAAAAGATTCACTTATAAAAGAGAAATTAGCGCCAGAATTGAACAAAACTCAATAAGGGAAGTGGTCAGAATGAAAAAGGATAAATCTCAAACTTGGAGCACCTAGTGACTTGCAAGTGCAAAGATTGACCTGCTGTAATTTATATAATGTTTAGTTCTCCTTGCAAGTATTAGAAAAACTACAAGCTAATTTTTTGACTGTCTAGCTGTTTCACGCGCTAGCGGCTTTGCACAACTATCAAAATCATGTTTTCCTCCACAATACATACATAACCCATTCTTTTCCCTCCTTAGCCGTTCCTCATTCCGGAGAAACACAGTTTCTTTGTCCAGGAACTTTGGAGTTTTGGCAATGGCCTTCCCTTTCAGGTTGGAGTGCAAGGTTGGATTTGGTTTGGATTGTTTTGGATTCTTAAAGGATTTTTTTGAGCAGTCTTCCACCTTTGGAGACAAGGTTGACGGTCCATGGTTGTTTTGTCAAGAGCGGCTCTTGTTGTGATAGCCATTATCAAGCTCAATCACCTGGTTGATTCACTGATGAAGGGAGGTTGTCTTATGTCCCCCAACTGCAAGTTTCTCAATCAGGTATGCCAGTAAAACTTTGAAAAAATGAAATAGGAGAGCTGCCTTGTTCCATTGGATGAAAGACTGCAAATTTTGGAAATTGGAGATATAAAAGGAAAACCCTACTATTCTACTTCATGACTAAGTTATTAAGTTTGTATTCTGCATTTTGGACTTCATTAGGGTTGCCAAATAGGGTGAAAAATTGATGCTTGAACTTGTCCCAGTTGTTAAGGATACCAGTGGGGCTAGTGTTATCTAATAGTTTGAGGTAAGGTTTGAAAAACTGCAAGGCTTGTAAACCAAGGAAGGAAGAAGCATACATAAATCTGTGTCTATCAGTAAGAAAATTATGAGGATTGTTTGAGAAAATTATTTTACAGGACTGTAGGTAGGCTCTAAGTTTATGGGGGTGTTCCCCAGTAAAATGATCAGGCTGCTTCATTCCCAGAGTACAAAAGCTAGGGCCACTTGGACTGGATTGCAAGGCAGTTTGGTTAAGAGCCTGGATCAGGGTCAAGAGCAAGGTCAAAGCATTGGGTTTGGGAGCATTAGTGCAAGCCCTTGATCTACCATGAGTCAAGGTTTCATTGGAAGAGTGGTTGGAGTCTTTGATTTCTTTGAGGGGATCCACCACTTCCCAAGGAGGAGCAAGGGGATCATCCAGAGACTCAATTAAAGGGTATTAGAAGAAGGAACAGGGTCTAAAGATTTTCTGGCCCAAGAAACACTGGATCTCCCTAACCAATGGATATCATAATTATAAGGGGTGAGGGAAGCGTTCCTGGTTGAGCAAGTATGTGACATTGTAAAAGAAATCTACTATAGGTTGGCAAAATACAACCAATGAGTTGAGTTAGTTAATTTAGTTGGCTTAGCCTTTATAAGGTAATCCAAATTGACCCAGATACAACCTAATGGACAGCCAACTACAGTTAAGAGGCAACAAGGCAATGAATGACATGAATGTTTTGGGAAATGAAATAAAAGTATAGAGGTTTCCAAGGTCATAACGCAGATGAGAGGCAATAGATTCTGAGCTTACAAGGGAGTAACGGATGAGATAGGAAGGAGTGATGTGAGAGACAATGAAAATATGAGGATGTAGTTTATGCAGGGTAAGGGACTAGTCCAATTGCAAACTATACAGTTGGTGTGGCTAACTAGCATGGGTGCAAGCTAGCAAGAGTGCATGACTGGGAATGGGAACCCAAGGGCTATTGATACCCAGGGTGGAAGAGCAGAGCTCAAATGGATGGTTGACTGGAGTAGAGTTAACAGCAAGGTTTGGAAGTAGGTGCTGAGTCATTTGCCAAGAATGGAAGTTTGTTATTCCAGCCAGAGTTGGTAAGGGGAAGGTACCATTTATGTTGTGCTTCTATTTGTGTCACAAGCATGGACTGAGGTAGATGGTACTGAGGAAAGGATATGTCTAAGTGAGGAAGACAATAATCCTTAAGCTTGAAGCGTGACACCCCATGAAAGAAGAATAATCACAATCAGAGCAGGTGGTTGATTTTTCTGCTGAAATGTGAAAGGGATGCACAATCTTAAGAGCATAGTGGCTTATTTGTCCTGAGAGTTTTTCAACACAATATGGGAGAAAAATCAATTTCTTAAGTCTTGTTGAGAAGTTTCAATGGCAGTTTCATGGATTTGAATTGAAAATGAATGATATAATTGGTGAACTACATCAGAGATGGAACCAGAAGAAGTTGTGATATATTGTTTGACATAAGAGTGAAGCCCTTCTATTCTAGATGTGCGGTATTTAAAAAATGCAGGTGCTTGTTTGCAGCATATGAAACAAATTTTCTTTTTAGAGGAAGCCAGTTGTCAAGAAGGTAGTCAGAACTAGGGGGATTCCAGACTAAAGTCAGTTTGGTAAAATTATCTTGATAAGAATTTTCAGATTTGGATTTTACCAGCATATTCCAGTGTTTTCTGAGTATCATCCATTATTCTTCAGATTTAAATTGTTTTCTACAAAGTGTTTAAATTTTTTTGAAGATATGCCAGACACAAAGTAAATGATGAGAGTTTGGAAATAAAGTTTCAATGGAATGAGGTTCTTCATGTTCTAATAATTGATCAAGTTTTTGAAGAGCCCATTTATAGCCTTCCCTTCTTTCTTGCAAGGGGAAAAAGAAACCAAAAGAGAATGTTCTAGCACAATTTTTGACTGCAAAAATGTGAAGAAGAGGCATGGAAAATTTGTTGGTTTTATAGGTACAATCAATCATTAATACTGATGGAAAGAGTTTGATTAATTGGGTAGAATCTGGGTGAGAAATGAATAAAGAACTAATATGAACATTTTTATGATTGATTTCATATTTGAAAGAAGAGTTTCTTAATTACATTATTAGAGCTTCTATGGGTGATTTTCCTTCCAGTTTTTCTTTTTTAATTTTTGATCTGTTGTCATAGATTGTACTAAGGGTTGTGTGAACAGGAGAATTGGACAACTGCATTAAGCAATCAAGAATTTTCAGGGGAGGAACCCCAGCTTTGGTTAAAGAATTGAACATATGCTCTTAATCACCCTGAATCCTTCTATGAAATGGATGGGTGGATGGATCATTTGATTGTGGATGATTGTGATCAGGGCATTGGATTTTTATTTCCCAAAGACCAGACTTCTTGTAAAAGCTTCCAGAGAGTTTGAAGGGAAAGTTTGTTTTTCTAGTTGATGAAAGTCTTTTGCTATCCAAATTGGGTTTATATTCCCTGGATTTGTCACATTTGTAAGTATATCTTTTCTCTTTAATATTGTAGACTTTGGTGGAAATGGAATATCCATGGGATTTAGCCTACTCTTGAACAGAATCCAAAAGGTCCCCCTTTGAATGATATGATAATTCAGGTGGAGGAGCCAAAGGGATGGAATAATGGGGGTGATATAAATCAGTTAAAGCAGTAGAAAGAGAAGCAGCAGAGGCAGATAGTGGAGAAGAAGAAGCAGCAGCAGAGGCAGATAGCAAAAGTGGGTTGATGTGTTGTTCAGACATTTTTTGTTTGGGATTTTGATTTTGAGATAATTTTTTTTATGAAGATTTGACTTTTCTTGATTATTTATTGAGTTTTTGGATTCAGGGGGGTCTATTTAGTGGGGGTGGAGTGTTAAATTTGATTGGTTGAGTCGTGTTGAGTAGTGATGTGTGATTGGTTGATTGGTGTTGAGTTGTGATGATTGGTGATGGTGGTGATGATGGTGTGGTGTGGAGTGGATTCTGGGTTTTGAAAGGTGATTTTGTGGTTGAGGAGAGAATTGGACCACCCCAAGAGGTGAGGAGGAGGCAGAAAATCATTCAAAATCATATTGAATATCAGATTATTCACATAGAAGAGCCCAAAAATGCGGAACTACCCCAAAAAGGGGTTTAAACATGGTATTTTGAGGTTGGACATTTCAGGGCCAAAGCAAGGTCCAAAAAATATGAAAAATATATATTTAGGTTTTATTTGAAGTGAATTTCAAAACTGTAAGCTCAGTTTGTCAATAGAAAGAATCCAAATAATATCAAAAATTGCTTCACAATGCACCCAAAAACAGACACTTCCCATTATTAATGTAGATGCATCAATTTTTTTTGGGTGAATAATTGATCATAAAAATCCCCAAAAAAATTTTTTGCGCCATTCAAAATTCCCACTGAAATACTGAGAACTGAAAGCTTGGAAAATCTCATGGAAAAATAATAAAAAAAAAAGAATTGAAAATAATGTCTCATTTTTTATGTAAATCCCATTTTCTGGAAGGAAAGTGAAGTACTAAAATTCTGAAAAAATTATATTGAATGGACTGCCATATTTTAAAACTTTCTGTACCTTCAGATTTTTCAAAATGATTAACAAAAAAAGATTAAAAATGTGAAAGGATTTGAGACATGGAGCATTTTTTTTCAATTTTTTGGGGGCAATTTTGAAGGCCTTAAAAATGGCGAAAATTCTTAGGATTTATTCTACAGGGGTTTGAGATGCCCCCCTTTCCCCAAGTATTTTTTTTTGATGATCCCCAAAAATGGCTTTTTTCCAGGTTTACCACGTGGGTGGGGGATGTTGCAGGATGTTGTGGGGACGTCCAAACTGTGTGTTTTCCGGGGTTGGTGGCGTGAAAAACCTAACACCCTAAAAATAAATAAAAAATTGAAAAAACAAAAACAAAAAACCCAAAAAAAAAGAAAAAAATCAAAAAAGATAATAAAATAAATAAGAATCAATAAAAAAATGAACAAACAACTTGAATAACCTTAAACTTCAAAAACCAAACAAAAAACAAGTTCAACTTGTGTTAAGCTGATCCCATCACAAGAAGTAAAAATACTCCTTATTATGGGATCAGCCCAATACATGTTAAACTGAGTTACCAAAAAAATCTCATTCAGAACACTCAATATAAAGATGTTAAATCAAAAAACTCAACATAATGATGTGAAAAATGTGATGAACCTTTATATTAATGGAATTAAAAGATCAGAATTAGAACCAAAACCCAAATGATGAAATTAAAATGATGTTCATAACTTAGAACAAAACTTAAGTTGATCTTTTAGAAGGTCAACCCAAAAAGAAGCTTTTTTAGAAGTCAGAGAAGAAGGTTTGGAAACAATGGGTGGGATTCAAATCATTTCTCTCTCAATTACAAGATGAACCCAGTGATTATTGTTGGAAAATCAGATGAAGATAGAATCCAATTTTTGTTTTGCACCAATTTTCATAGGAGTATAAGTACAACATGAAGCCAATTAAATGAAACATATTGGTCTTCAATAATTATCAGCTATTATTTGACCCATATCAAACTTTGGAAGCCATTTTGAAGAGGGAATCTTTTTATTGATTTCATTAAAATCAAGTCTTTGTTCTATCTTTTCAAGATCTTTTATGCCACCAAGGATCTTATAATAGAAAATCTTATTTTTCCTCAATGTTCCAATCATTTGCTTGTGTACTTTGAAAAATGCATTCTCATCATAAGCAAGTGATTTAGCAATGACTTCAAATACAAAATTCCCATCACCAACCAGAGCACAAACCTTCCACAAGAACCTATGTAAGTTCTCAGGTATTTGACCCACTGGGATTCCTGGAAAATTTCCAGTAGAATGTCCATGTCACCTTTCCCATCCAGTTCTGCTTGCTTTACCTTCCCCTTAGTGTTATGATTTTTCTATTGTCAATTTATCCACAATCAATCTTGCTCAATTTCATTTTTAGTTGAATTGTATTGAGCCCATCTTTCAGGCCTTCAAGTTTGTGCAAGGCTTGACCAGAAATTCTCTTGAGTTGAGGATGCACTGAGGGATTTTCAGATGGTTGATAATTGGGTAGGCCATTTCTAATGGAGAGATTCCACATGGTATCTGCTACTGTCCAACTTGCACAGATCATTAAATGACACCCAAACTTGTTTTTGTGAGTTTGCCTTTGCGGCTTGGTGAGGCACGGCCCTTCATATACCCCCAATCTGTCACATGCTAGATCAACATATTTTTCTCTCTTTGACTTGAATGTTGTCAATGCATAGCCATGCATGTCTACCCATTTGTGAATGCAAATCTTGGATTCTTTCCTACTACCAAAGGCTCTCACAGGAGGAGGTTCAAGTGGTTCTGGCACCCCTTAGTTACATTAGTATTTCTCAAGCTAAATCCTTCTCAGTCAAATGACATATGAAATGTTAACCACCACCTTTAGTCAATTCCAGTTGTGAAGAAAAATCTTTTTCCTCAATTGTAATCCTAGATGAGGATGAAATTGAGGCTTCCAATGTGTTATTTTTCAAATCCCTGCTAAAATACCTGGAATCCAAAGATTTTTTAACAACACTTTCAATTAAGTCCATTAACACAGCCATGTTTAAACCAGGGGGGCTTGGTCTTGCCACTGTTCCCATAAACCAACAGAATCCAATGGAAATTTAGTATTCAATTCAATATTCAATCCAACAAATCCAAAAGTTTGCTCACTTTTGGGTTGATAAAAAGAAATTTATCCAACAGGCGTGCGGTGTGTGTTTACATGGTTTGAAACAATACTTTGTTTTTCCAATACACAGACTTTTTGATTCCAAAGTTTCTTCTTTTGGTCCAATAATAGTCCCACATAGTATGCCACATCTTCAAATTGTGTTGACAGCACTAAAATGTGGTCCAGGAGTGCCTAGGTACCCCAAATCTCTCCTCAAATGGCCCCTTTGGGGCTATTTTTCCCCAAATGGGCCTGGAAAACCAGTGCAACCTCCACTCAAGACTTGCACGTTTCCCAGGGGGTTGAAAATCCCCAATTGCAACCCCCCAGGGGGCGCACAAGTTGTGAGAAACTTTGCTTTCTCCTTTTTGAGCCATGAATTTCTGTTTGTGACCCATATGGGCCGTGAATGGCCATTCACACCAATTTGCAACCCCAAGGTTGCAAATTCAACATTGGCCAAAAAAAATAAATAATCCAAAATTGGTTTTATATAGACATATTTTTTTCTGGAGATCAATCTCTCAGTTCATCTCTATTAAATGTTATTTCATTTGAGTATGTTCTATGAAATTTTTTTCAAACTTTTCTATATCAAATAAAAATTTGATTTGTCAAAAAAAATGTTTTTGGTTTTTTTGGGGGGGGGGGGGAAGAGGAGAAGCTGTTGTTGGGCAAAGTTAAAGTGTTGCAGAATATCAAAATATACATAGAGAGGGATTGAAGAACATTTACTAGCAAATATTTGAAAAGAAAAATCAATTCAAGTGGCTGGTTACCCAGCAGGGTGGTATTGAGGTTGAGTGAGTGTGAAATCAAAGACCAAGAGAAAAAAATAATGATAAATTTTTAATTGCCTTGATTACTTTCACTAGTCATGGATTTTGAGAAGGATAAAATGAAATGATTACTAATTTGAAATCTTAATAAAATAACAATAATAAGAATCTAATGATTGGAAAATGTTAGAAAGAAAAACAATTTAAACCTTGCATCTCTTGAAAAAGTGAGAAAACTTGTTGAGGATTATTGAGGGTTACAAGCACCAGTCCAGCCATGGAGGCTATCTAACCCAAAAAAAAAATTCTCAAACTAGGCTGGAATTGGTGATCTGATTTGTTATAATAAATCTTCATGATTCACCACATGTTCAATAGATTTGTTTGTTTTTTTGGTTTCATAGGATTTTCCTTTTTTTGTTTTTTTAGGAATCATCAAGGTTTTTTAAAAAAACAGAAAAAAAAATCTTGTGGATCATTTGGGTATTTCAAAAAATTGGGTTCAAAATGATTGAGAGCTTTTGATTACAGTTAAAGGATTTAAGGTTGAATATTTGTTGTCAGTAAGAATTTCCCACACAATTTGAAAATCATGATGATGGAATTTTGTTGAGCTTTGTGATTTGATGAGTCATGGAGAGTAGATATTTTGTGATTTGGGGTCATGATCAGCCCATTCCTCCTCCTCCCCCACCCTCTCAAAAAAAAAAAAAAAAAGAGAAAAATATTACAGATAAACTGCTCAAGTTGAAGCCTTTTTCAAATTTTCAATGAAAATTAAAAAGATGGTAGTAGTAGATAGATCATCTTGAAAACAAAACCATAAATAAAAATTAAAACAACCTATCTGGAAAATTTTTGATGTAAATTTGATTGACTAGGATTCAAAACTCAGAATAAAGTTGAGATTTCTTACCCATAAAATTTCTGTTTGATCATTCATGCAAGGGTATATATTACTGGAGTTAATTGAATTAGCCGGTAGTTTTTAATGTACCTGAAGCCTAAAATCAGATGAAGATCTATTGAATTTATGGGTATAGATCTGAAAACCTTCCTCAAATATATTGTTTTATGAATAAATATATATATGGCTCAATATAAATTATAAATTCAAAATTAATAGATCTACATCTTATTTATGAAGGTGTGAATATTGTAATTTCTTCACTGAATTCATAATTTATAGTGGGTTTTACCACTCTAGGAAGGTTTGAAAACATTTGAAAAGATATTCCAATTGAAAAAAGGTGTGAATATATACAGCTAAGGTTTAGAAAAAAAAATAAGGTTTAAAGGACAGCCTGGGGTGGGAAAATATACCTATTCAGGACCTTTTTCCACCTCTTAAGGTTCCAAGGATGGCCTGGGGTGGTAAAAAATTGCTTTTGAGGACTTTTTGGGATTTGGGAGGCCTTGAATTAAAAGAATCCTTTGCACCAATGGACAAAATATCTTCTATTGGGGTGATTCATCAGTTTTCATCAAATTCAACCTAAAAATCAAGCATTTTGATGTATAATTGGTCTTCATTCCTTCCCCAATAGAAGAAAAGGTCATCATAAAAACCCCAAATGGCTGCAACAGGAATTTGAAGTATCTCCAAATTAACAAGAATTTAAAGTGTCTCCAAATTAACAAGAATTTGAAGTATCTCCAAATTAACAAGAGTGTATATGGAATAAAGCAAGACACCAAGAATTGGTATCACACCCCCACTGGCTAGATCAATTAAACAGGCTTTTCAGAATCCAAGAGTAACCCTTTCCTGTAAAAATTCCAGGATGAAAAATTATTCCTCTGACTTCATTTCAGCCTCCTGGATGCCAAGATCTTTTCTATCCTTTAGCTACCAGAGGTGATAGAATAAATAATAAATATATTATACAATTAATGCAGCAAAAATCCATAAAATATTTGGATAAAGCTTATTGCAAGGTTGATTGGTTTGGATATGGTTTATTGTTATGAATCAATATTAATAAATTTATTATTGAATATTTTAACAGAGGGGCCAAAATTATATTGGGGATCTTTAACACCTCTCTTCAGGGAATTCAGTATGAAAACACATAGGCCTGGTCAATTTGGAACATTTAATTCATATTCTTCAAAGGATATATTGACCAAAGATAATATGTATATAAAATACAAAGTGGAGTGGCAGGGCTTTGTAACCAAGCTGCCACGACAGAGAAAGGATAATAAGCCTCACTGGTATATTATTAAATCCTTTGGGTACCTGTTTGGGACGTGCACTGATGGGTTAAACCTATTACTGGGATTAAAAAGGTTGTTCAGCAGTTTAAATTGATAAAAAGGGTTGGGGACGGATATTATTAATCAGACTAAAGCCATAAATCACTTAATTATCTCTTATAAGTATTTTATTACCTTGGCACGGTTTCTGGATATAAATATAACTGGGTCTCTGGGTATCAATATCCTCAAAAGAGCTCTTTATTTATAGCTTTTTGAGTCCCAATAGTGTCCTTCTGAGGGATACAGGATCTCAAAGAGACGGACACTGAGGCTAGAAGGGTAACCAGTGGTAGCCTGTCACGTGTTCTTGGTGCTGTAGCAGGGGTAGCATCTAATTCCACAGGGTATGGGAATTATTCTACTTTATAATTGATGTTTGGATGTGTGAATAACACTAATCTGTCCATTTTATTTATTATTTAATTAATTATCCTTAGTAAATGTTCCCATTAAGTTAAAAATTATTTTAATAGACATTCCTATGGATATTTGGATGTCAGGTGAGTTCTCATTATGTATTAAATAATTGGAGTAAAGTCATGATATTGATTTTACTCCTTATTTTCAAATTCCAGTTGATCTTTTAAAATAATTACTTAAAAATATAAGTCATGGGTATTCATGTAATATTTTTACATCATTAGTTTTCTTAGTACTTCACAAAAAATATTGATGTCTAGAAATTCTCATAATTGTATATTAAAGTATTTTAATATATTTTTAGAAGTAGTCATGATCTTATTTTTGACATTTTTGGTACTTTGAATTATATTTAATAACAAATATTTATAAAGGTTATTTATATATTTTTATATAATTTTATGAATTTTTAGACTATCTAATATCCACAGGAACATTTATTACATATGTAGAATGTTCCTGTGTAGGTTGTAGCATGTTTACGCGGTACCTAGGTTTCTCAGGCCGCCTGTCACTTTTTCAACCCATAGTCCTGCGGCTGCGTACTTGTCAGAGGCCCGGGGCGGCGTACATGGCTTTGACAGGGTGAAAGTGCTGTATCTCAGCCGCGCGCGCGTGTATTGGCTGCTGCGGCTGCGTGCGGGAATTGTGACAGAACACATTTCTGTCTGTAACTCCTAAAATATACACAACACCTCAATTCTGACTGAATTTTAGGTGTGAAACCTATAAGTGAAGATGCATGTGAAATATTTAGTTAGCCAAAAATTTACCATACTGGTGCCGTGGTATTTTGGTCTTTCTTTCCTTAATTATTTAAAAATGTAAGGAGTTTGATTTCAAGGGTGGGGTCAGTGAGTGACCCTACCTAATTTTGGGTGAAGGATCCATTTTTGCAATAATATGCATGGTTTTCCTACTCCTTCTTAGGTTAATTTTAATATTATTATTTTTATGTTTTTTTCTGTTACTTTTGCAGCTTGCTCTGCAATAGTAGCAAGCTGACACTTCATGTGGATTAACTCATCTTGGTAGGAAAAGGTAATGCCTTCAAATAAAAATAAAATAAATGATTTAAGAACATGCAACTTCCCAATCCAGATAAAATACTGGGAATTAAATTTGAAAGAACAAAGGAAATGGTCCTCCTCAGCCAACCCAAAAACATCAAGAATGGGTTGGAGCAACTTGGACTGGGATAATGCAGAGCTTTTTAAACTCCATTGACTCCCAATATTCAAATAGTGGAAGCTATGGACAAAGAATTTAAGTTCTTCAAAAAACTCAACATCAATTATCAATCTGAAATAGGACTACTGAATTACATAGCAAGCCAAAATCAACCTGAAATCAGCTTCCCTGTGTCCATTTTGGCAATATTTCAAAGCAAACTCAGTTTCTCTCACTGGAAAGAGGTGAATAAAAAATGGAAAGATATCAAGACTACCAAAGACGTCATGCTGAACCTATCATTTGATGGACTGTAAAGTCCGCTTGGCTTCTTCAGCAAAGCATCCTGGGGAGACAGCCCCACAACCAGGAACTCACAATCAGGATATCTAAGTCTCCCCATGGATCACTCATCTCATGGGAGAGCTTTGAGAAACACAACATCACCTACTCATAGACTAAATCAGAACTAAACTGCCTTCTAAATTAATTTCTTGAAGAAAAATGGCTCAAAAACTTGCTTAGTGAAGTATTCAAAATCTCCATTCCCAAAAGTTTACACTATGTCAAAAACAAAGGTATTGTGTTCAAACTGAAAAAGTTTGTCTCAAATTCAAAAAATCACCACATTTACATCAAGAACAAGGGATTGAGAGAGGAAATAAAAACCAAAAAACTCAAAATACCTTCAATAACATTTGAATAAAGGCTTTCAGATCTTCTGAAAGAAATTTCATCACAATCATCAATACAAAAACTGATCAATTTTTTTCAACCTTTATTAAACCTCCTCTCCAATCCCTAGTGAAAAATCACCCTAGTTATGGGTAGTGTAAGAAATATTTCAGAGATCAGACCAGCCCAGAAAACATGGATCAATACTCAAGACCAAGTCGCCCCAGCTAAAACAACCACATTCATTCAAGGTTGAGAAGGCTGCATCTGAGAGTTATCTGGATTGGTATTAATCAATTTAGTTGCACGAGGCAGACACCTCCATGCAGCCAAATCTCCAAATCACCCAATCCCAAGCCCCATCTCATTCTCCAGAAATCTAAACTCCCAGTTTATTTTCCTTATTTCTGTTTCCTTCCATTATTCTCCTCACTGTTACATTTTGTGTTCATCCATCTCCTCAAGAATCAATATTCAACACTCTCTCATTTTAAGCTGCACCAAAATCTTATCTTCTATGCTTGCAACTTCTTCTGTACTTGCAACTGGTGAGAGTTGTTGTGTATTTTACCAACATAACAAAATTGAACTTTGAAATTCTTCAACTCAGCCTTCACTCACCCCAACTCTTTCTTGTCCTCAAACTTGCCACCTCATCTCATCTCAAATGCAAGCTGCCAACTCCTTGTGAGGAGTAACCATTTTAATCTGAATCTCAAACACCTCAACTAACGCCTTTTGGTTGTACTTTTTTTCCTTGCTTCATTTTCATTTTTTTGTTGTTTCCTCCTGCATGATTTTAACTTTTCCCTTTCACTTCAGCAGTTGCAATATATATTGAATAATCAGATTCTTTAATGCTGAATTATTTCAAAAAATTTGAATTCCTCTCATTAAACAGTTACATGCAGAATTATATATATATATTTTTTATTTTTTTTGAAAAGTCATTGACATTCCATCAGAAAATTGCATTTCATTCAAAAAAATTAATTTTTGATAGATTTTATTTAATTCTTTTAGATTATGAGTTTTTTTTGAAATACTCCAATATTTTTTCATTCCCCTCATGAAAAAGGTATATTTAACATTTTTATATGTTTTTTTATGTTTGGTAAAAACATATTTAAATCCCACCATAGATTTTCCATTTTTTCAAAAGAAATTTTCATTTCACCCTCTTTCTAATTTTTCATTTTCCCAAAAGAAATTTGAATTTCAAAATTTTTCTAATTTTCCTTAAATTGAACAATTATTCTTTTTCAAATCTGAGCTCAGATTTAAATTGCTTGAAAAAACTGAAATTTTTTGTATATTTACATGTTACATTTACTTGATTTATTTTGATAATTCAAGTCTGAAAAAGATTATAACCCAGTCTAGGGGCCTTATTCAAGCCCCACAAGTCCCCAATTAATATTTACAGGCCTCCACAGGCCCAAAACCTCTCAATTTTGTGTTTCCCCACTCAAAGTACCACCTCTAACTTTAAAGGGTGTGTTTTTGCACCCTTTGGCCCCCTTATACCTGGAATTGTCTGCATAAAACCTCAACTGGCATTTTATCCCACCCCAGTAAACTCTTCAAAATTTAAAAAGGTTCCAAAAACCTTAAATTCCTATATTCATGCTCATATTTTATATTAAGGATTTACAAAAGAACTGTCCCATTTTTTCCCATGCATTCCGGCTGGAAAAGTGGCTTAAAAACCAGGAGATCCCTGGTAAAAACCTAGATTCAGGTGGAAAATATTCTTGAACAAGATATCCTGTAATAGGATTCCTTTGGAGTTCTTTGCAAATTATTAATTAATGATTAATCATTTATATTCATTTTGGAATATTTTATATTGATCAAAAATACCTTTTTATTGATAAATTCCATTTTCAAAATTTTAAAGTAAAGCCCAAATTTCTTAGATTGCCAGAAAAATGTCACATTAATGAATCTGCTGTGATTTTTGATCAATTTAAAATTTGAAGAAATGAATACATGATTTAGTATAAGGAGCTCAAGCCATTGACTACACCATCTCATGAAGTAAGTAATTTCTTCCATTCACTCAAAATTAAATCTACTTCATTAAATATTTTTTTACTCTATAGAATATCCTCATTTATTTCTCCTGGCTAATTAATTACCTAAGAAATTAATGAATTGATATTATTATTGCCATTATTTTTTAAATTAGATCAGTATGTAAAAACATAATGTCTTTCAAATTTATGATTGAGAATGAAGAAAATACCAGGAAAAAATGGAGTTTCATATCCTTCCCAGGGGTCCATTGGAACCTTATTCCAAATGGAAATTTTTTATTGTCTTTGAAATATTTGAAGAAAAAAAAAGGAAAATGAAAAAAAGGAAAAATTTCAAAACAGCCAAGTTTGGAAGAGGCATTGAACAATTAGTGGTGAGGTTAAAAAGTCTTTCCAGCATCATCTACTCAATAAAAATACAATTCAAGTCAATGCTTCAAGAATTTTTGGAATATCAGAATGCTAAGGTAGAACAATTGCTTTAAATGCACAGGATCAAACCAAAATCAATCAAAAGATTCAAGAGGTTGGAAATCTAAACTTTGGAAAGGATTAATTTCATCCACCTTGATGCAAATTGAAGAAAAACCATAAATTTGATTGAAAAATTTTGAAATGGAGATCCAGAACATGTATAGGACAAACATTTCAGTGAATAGGGCAAGAGAAATGGTGGAAGTATCTCATTAGATATTGCAAAGTTTTTTCTCCAAATCTACAGCTTCTGCCCACAAAAATCATCAATCTTCACGGAAAACACAACAATTTATTGCAGTAGGGGTTTCAATTATGTCAGCCAGATCAACCAGGAATCAAAAAAAATCCTTTCAAAGTATTCCCAAATGCTCAATCCTATTGGCTTCTTTTCAAAATCATAAAACTTCGTTTCAAGCACCAAGATATTCAAATTTAAAGGGTTATTTTTGAGAAATTTTTGGTTCCATCGAAGAGTAGACCACTGGTGAGGTGGCTAAAAATTATTTTGTATGCTTGAAAAATTATACAAAAAATGTGTAGAACTTTAGCCAATGACTGAGATAACCATTGAATTTCCCATTAGACACCTTAACTTGCATTTATTTATTTTTTTTGGTTTTATTCAATAATTTCTTTGTTTTTGTGATTTTTTGATTTAACTTCAAAACACACAAAACAAAAAATATATTCTCCAGTTTTTTTGATTTGAGATTTTTAGCTTCCAGAATCAAAAGGCTCAAAAATTTTCCTAAAGGATATTACAAGCAAAAGGAAAAATAGTTCAGGAATTGAGGACAAAAAAAACATTGGAAAAAATCAAGAAAGGACAGGAGAAAAATTTTGAAAAAGAGGAAAAAAACTTTGAGAAACCAGGACATTTTACTTGAAATCCATAGTATTTGCATAAATTTTTAAGCTTACCACCTTTCTGGAGGGGGGAATCACGCCAGAATGCATGAATTCATTCAAAAAATTAGTATATTCATGCATTTCTTCAAAGTAGGTATGAATTTAGAAAAATAAAGTCCTAAAATCACGCCTTTATTTGAAGAAATTAATCAATTCATTAATTGTGAGGTGTAAATTTAGCATGGGCCCATTATGTTTAGGAAAACTATTTTATTTTTTTGTAAATTTGATGATTTTGGTTAATTTATATATTTTTTTCAAATTGAATGCCAAATCTAACAGAAATGAAATGTTTTTCCATGGCATGTTAGAAAAAAATCAAATCCTAAAATAATCCAATGCATGAGAGATTTTTTCTTGATCTTAATTACTGTTTAAATGGAGATAAAAAATTGAAATCTGGTCACAAGTGCAAAATTGAATTCAATAAAAAGATATTTTTTGGTTGTAATTAAGAACAAAATTGTTGAAGTTCATAATGGAATAGCAAAATATATCGTTAAAAACTGATTTGAACTGAATAGATGGAATAAAATTTGATTTATAAAATATTTTTTTTAGTTCAGGCCTATCTGATTTTTCAATTATAAAACCCAAATACCTCCAAATGAGTCTGGGTATTTTACATCTCTCTCCATAGGGTCCTATTTCAATAGAATTTGAATTTCTTCCCAATTTTTGTTTTTCCCTGGGTATTGTGTATAAACGCAAAAATCCATCTGATATTTTACTTTGGAAATGCATTGCTGATAGATGAATTAATGGAATTTTATTCAAGTCTTCATCAATATTTGACATTTCAGAAATGGTATCAATCATATCAGCATAGAAAAGAACAGCTGGGAAGATCTTATTTATCCTTTTCTTATCCACTTTGTTTTCATTTTCAAAATTCCAATTGATAAGTTTCAACCTTGCCTTTGATTCCCAATAAGGAAACCAGTTATGTGAATTTTTCCATAATTTTTCCAATGATATTTCCAAAATTTTCTTTCTTGCTTCAGAACTTCTCTGCATTTTTTCAGGAATTATCTGAAAATGTTTTTTGTTCTTTTCATAGAATCCTTTTATGAAGATCTCCAAATTTTCATAGTTGTTAAAGAAGCTTTTCTTATCATTTATTCTTTTTATCCATTTGCAAATTTTCTCATGTTTATGGTCTTCATGATATATAGTCCAATCAATTTTTTCAAAAGCCTTTAAATCAAATAGCAGCTTTGAAAATTCATTTTCATTTGAGAGAATGATACTTTCATCCATTTTCAGGTTCATTCCCATAATTTCATGATTTTCTTCCTCATTTTTGGAATTTTTCTTTTCAAAAAAATGATTTAGTTTCTGTTGAATTTGAGTTGAGGAAGAAGCTTGGTTCTCATTCTGGATTTCCAGATTATTTGAATGATTTTGGGGAAAAAACTTGGGAATTATTTTTTCTTTATTTATTTTCAATTGGCTTTTGCCCCAATCTCCAGTTCTGTTTCCCTCATGAGAAAAATAATTATCCATTTTTTTCCTTTTAAATGAATTTAAGTTAAATTGATTTGAAGAAAATTTTCTTTCAGGAATATCATCTTCCAGAAGCATTTTTTCCCTTTTTTTTTCATTAGATTCAGAAGATTCAATGAGGACGCCTTGAATTTCGGAATTCATTTCAACATCTCTTCCAAAGTCTCTAACTTCAGTAAACTTTGGCTTTGCCATTTTTTCTGCCTGTTTATTTTTTTTTTGCGCTGAAATATCGAATTTTGAAAAAATGTATTTTTCTGAATTAACTATTTTGAAATTGCTTGGGGAATCCGGCCCTATATTTTTGCTTTTTGAACGGTTATCTTCGGTTTGAGAAGGTGACTGACTTCCACACTTTGATTCGCCAGGGGCTCTTAGGTAATCTATTTCTTTTCGCAAAATCTCTCTACTATCGAATCTTTTGATCATTCCTTGGGGAAATTGAGAATAATTTTCAATTCGTGGTCGATTGCTTGAAGTTCGGGATTTTCCCAGAGTTATCGTCTCTTTTCGATCGGAAGAAACCTCCGTTGGCAGCGAAACTAGGGAGGATAGCCGTCACTGACAAGCGGGGACTCAATAAAAGTCGACATTAATCTCACCTGAATGGTCCTGGTATGCTTTTAGAAACTTTCCGACATTGTTTGTTATATCAGAGGCTCGCGAATCAGGACTACCTAGAGACAGATTTAAGAAATCATCTTTATGAGAGCATGATACGACTGCGGTTATCGAGCGAATCGAATTTGCAGGAGCCAGACTCAAAGTGAGGTCAACTAAATCATCGCCGGAGGCGATAGCAGTGTTTTTTCCCCAGAGAATTCCCCAAACTAAAAGAATAGAGGGGCAGTGATGCTTCACAACTTTCATTATATTGCCCCTTCTTGGTAGTGAGGGTAACCTTGAGAAATCTTACAATTCTTACTTTTTGGGGGTCAAAGCTAGAAGTGAAGATAAAACAAGCTTGTTGATCCCACCCGATCGCAAGTATTCTTATTGACGAAAACTCGCGGGCATCGTTTCGGAAGTTCAGCCTTGAACCTCGGCCTTGGACCGAAACCATGCCCAAATGTTTTAAAGATGCAAATTCAGATTCAACCCCAAAGAAAAATCTTCGGACGAAACCTGACAGCACGATATCGATTTGAAACCTTGGGTGAAGGCCACTGCACCCTGGAGCCAAAAATCTAAATCCCATCTCTCTGGCTGGGACATGAAACCCCGGGCGATAATGACCTTAACTAGTTTGATTACAGGGCATGCGCAGGTCAAGTTGCGCCGCAGCGGATTTCGATGTCGAGCATTTTGGTGCCGTAACTAGAAAAGAAAAGTACAAAATTTACACTGGTGCCGACCACTTTTGGAGGTTCCTACTCGTCCTCTAAATGGAACGTTGGTCAAACCTCTTGTCATATTATATCACCTGATACCTTCGACCCGGCTAGAGGGGATTGAGATGAGGCGCAGACCAAGCGACAGCACACTGCGGATACACCCCGCGTCAGCAGGGCGCAAAGTCAGAGAGAGCACGGTCGAAGATGGAGTTATCAATCCTCTTGGAAGTAGACGCTCAGGAACTGATGCCAGCTCCGCAGGCGTCTCGGCAGGCAGGAGGAATGCAGGCCAACCCATGCGAGTGGATGCATAGAAAAAACCTAAGTGAAAAGACTAGGTGCAAAGATTAACTTGTACTCCAGAACCAAAAAGGCATATGCAAAAAAATATTGGTGACTGAGAAGCTGTTGTGGCTGTTGCAATGGCAAATGGATGATTCTGAGTTAAAATGATAGATGAATTGTGAAAATATTAAAATGAATCCTTTGTAAAAGGAATAATATTCAAGGTACTGAATGGTTTAGAAGAGTATTAAAGACGCAATACCCTTTGTGCTTTTCATTTCCATTTTTCATCTATATTGATCTAATGAATCAATTTTTCTTGATGCTTAAAATACAATTACAATGAGATTTTTGGAAGGGAAAAGCTAAGCTTACCCCAGATAAAATACTAGAATTGTGCAAATTTTCAAAATTAATGCAAATTTAGAAATTTCTTTGTTAAAATGATGCCAAAAGGCATCATGGGCATTATCACATTAATTTTTAATATCATTACACCAATTGGCGTGCTTGCCCGCCCCAGGAAGGTTTTCAGCCTTCTAAAGTTTGAAAGAAAAGCCTTGATGGTGTTTTGGTCCCTCAAAGGCCTGTAAACATTAATTGAGGCCCTGGGAAGTCAAATAAAGGCCTTCAGATCCCCTGTGGGGTCTTCCTGGGGTAGAAATATTTATTTAATTAAAGTATAGACACCAATTGAGTAAATTTAATTATATGCAAAAAGCATATAAATATCAATTTTTTGCAAGGAATTGAAATCAGAACTCTTGTTTGCAAGAAAACTTCATCCAATGTAAGAAAAATGATAAAATGATAAATCATCAATTTCCTTGCAAAAAGTGTTATATATCCAGTTGAATATGAATTCTGTTGGACCAAGCTTAAAAAACCAAAAAAAAAAGCAAAATATACCTATTTCATGCTGGTGGTTCAAATATTTTTAAATATTGAACCAAAACGATCTTCAAGTACATAAGTGATTATAAGGAATATGAAAAACACACTTCTTTGAAGAATATTCAAAGTTTGTGATGGAATGCAAAAAACGTTGTACCAAGAAAAACAAATGAAAACATACTAAATGTATCTATTTCACAAGGCAAATTAAAATATGTTAAAAAACCATAAAAATACTTGAAACACAATTTCATAACACCATGCTTTCATGGGGGATGTAGTTTTTTCCACATATACAAACACTTCTGATATTCTATTTCCTATTGCTTAAAAATTCTCCTTGACCCATATTCTTTCCAAATCTATCAAAATGTGCATTTGAATAAATTGTTCTCCAAGAAACCTCCCTCTTTACTCATTTTTGAGGCAATGAAATTACATCCATACACAAAAAAAATAAAAAGAGTGGAGCCTGAATTCACATGACAATCAACACCACAAAAGATCTAATGAAGTGCTGTGAAGGATTCCAGGCCCAATCTATGACCAAGGTCACATCAAGCTCAAACCAATCTCATTTCAAGCTTTGAAAAGGCTCCACTAAACAGTGACTGTGCATTGTGCAAAGTCATTGTGCAAAAAAAATTTGTTGAATAATGGAGATAGCTTCAACTAGAGATTGCTTTATGGCACTTCCTAGCAATCTAAATCAAATTTTACATGGTAAAAAATTGAAAAATGTTAATGATTGTGCCTTGGAGATCCAGAATATTGGCCATTCATAAAAATTGGTAAGCACATGGCCCAAATGTGGAACCTTGTCCCATTCTTTGTGAAAAAATCTTTTCACAGTCCCCTGTTACCCTTAATAAGAGGAATGCCTTGGGAAAGACATGAGACCTGTTGAGAATAAAGTTCAAATACTAATATTGTGATCAAAATATACATGAAGATTTTTGAAAAAATGAAAAAGATAGTGTTTAAACTCTGGATCATGAAACAAAATTCAGTTTTAATTTTTGAAAATAGGTCCAAATTATACACATATAAATAGAATGCTTCCAAATATCAAGCTATATACAAAAAACAAAAAAAAACCCTAAAAATTTTAAAAAGGGCAATGTTAAATTTGAAACCCTACGCGAATTGTTCACAACCCTAATTGGGTTGTGTGGCGTGGTTTGCAACCAATTTTAGTTGTGAATGGCCACTCCCAACCCATTGTGGTTTTGGATGGCCGCTCACAACCAATTTCAGCCATGAATGGCCACCTGCCACCCTCAGTTGGATTGTGAGCAGCTGTTCAAATCCCATTTTTGGTTAGCAACAAAAAAAAAGAAAAGAAAAGAGATCAAAAATAAAATAAATAAAAAAATTAAATTTGAACAAAAAAACAAAAATACCAAAAAAGAAAAAAAATCAAAAAAATTTGAAAAAAACAAATTGAAAAGGGAATTCAAAACATTTCACCACTCTGGGGCCATGAATGCGCAGCCCATTTAAATAAAAAATGAAAAATTCTATGGACCAGCCTAAAAGTAAAAACACAACAAATAAAATCAACAATGGAAGTCTATGGACCAGAACTAAAGTCAAAATTCCAAAAAATACAATTTCAACTTGTGTCAAGCTGATTCAATGAGGCGGATATGTATCAAGCCCACCTCAATGGACTACAAATAAAGTAAAAAAACCAAAAAATACTTCTATCAAGTACACCTTAATGGACAGGCACAAAAGAAAAAAAAAGACAAAAATCAAGTTCAACTTGTGTTAAGCTGATCCCATCACAAGAAGTAAAAATACTCCTTATGATGGGATCAGCTCAACAAAAGTATAACTGAATTACCAATAAAATCTCATTCAAAACAATCAAAACAATGATTTTAGCTTGTAAGACTCAGCATGATGATGTTAAAAATGTGATTACCCTTTGTATTAATAGGATTAAAATATTTGAATTGGAGCCAAAATCCAAATGATGAAATTAAAATGATGGTTATAACTTAGAATAAAAATTAAGTTGATCTTTTAGATAGTCAACCCAAAAAGAAGCTTTTTTAGAAGTCAAAGAAGCTGGTTTTGAAACAATGGGAAGGATTGGAATAATTTCTCCCTCAAGTACAAGATTAACCCAGTGATTTTTTCTGAAAAGTCAAATGAAGATAGCCTCTGATTGTTATTTTAAACCCATTTTCATAGGAGTATAAGTAAAACATGAATCCAATGAAATGGATTATATTGGTTTTCCGTAAGTGTCAGCTATTAATTGGGCCATGTCAAGATTTGAAAGCAATTTTGAAGAGGGAATTATTTCATTGATGTCATTAACATCAAGTCTTTTTTCTATCTTTTCAAAGTCTTTGCTTCCTCCAAGGATCTTAGAATAGAATGTCTTATGTTTCCTCAATGTTTTAATCATTTTGTTTTGTACTTTAAAAAATCCATTCTAATTGTAACAAAGTGATTTAGCAATGAATCTAAATCCAAAATTTCAATCACAAACTGGATCCCAAGCCTCCGCCAAAAACTTATGAATGTTCTCAGGTATTTGATTGAGGTATTTCACTTTTGGTTCCTAAGATCAAAACCAAATCAGTATTCATTGTTGGCTTTGATCACATCAACAAAAGGAATAATCACCAAAGACCCACTTCTTCTTCTTCCTCTTCTGAGGAAGAAGATTCCAAATCAAGGGAGCCTAATTCACTTTCAGACTCTTCCTCTGAAATATGAAGTTCAGATTCTGATCCTAAGAGCTTCTAATATAATGATCATTTCTCATTAGTTCATTGAACCATAAGAATGAATACTTTAAAATAAAAGACTTACTATCTTTGGTCTTTTTTTTCCCTTTTATTCCAGTTTTCCCTCTGAACTTCCATCTCAACGTATTCAAATTTTGAAAGTTCACAACAAGTGACTTTCAATTTGGGTTGTCCATGGCTGGAACAGAAGATCTTTGGCTCAAGCCTTGGCTTGGAAAATAAAATAGCTGTATAATTGACCACTGACTCCAAAACATCCAATCAAACTTGTTGACATTTTCTCATAAGCATGGAATTCAACTTGTTAAACAATTGGGATTTGTCAAGCACTTTATCTGTGTCAATCTTCAAAAAAGAAACAAAAATTCATTTTTGAATCCTATAATTACTGTCAATCTATAACTGGTACCCTTAAGAAAACAAAAAACCCTACTTAATTCACTGGAAGGTCATAGTCTAACCTCCACTGAGGATGAAAATACTCAGGCACAAAAGATCCTCTTGATGCTAGTATTTCCACTAAGATGTGGGAAAAAGAAAGCCCATTCTTTTTTAATATGACTTTGATCACACCTTTCCATCATGCTTGCACTTTAAATTCTCAAATTGTTCCCCAATGAGTTTAATTGCCTAAATTGAAATTTTGTAACTCAAAGGTAAAATTTCTTTTGGAAGAATGGTTCCTAACTTTATTCAAGAGTTTTTAAGCAACAAATGAACTGATTGGATTTGATTTTCAATGGTTTCTTCCAGGTGTTTCCAAAAATCCAAACTTTTTCACAAAGAACCTGCAAGTAATTGATTGAAAATAGCATGGGCCCCTTCTACCCAAGACGTTGTTTTATTTAAAAATTCTGGGTTGACACAAGTCCATGCTGCTAGCACCCTCTCTTTGATAGGGAAAATTTTCTTTTCCATATACCCAAGAACATCCTCACAGTGTTTCAAGAAACACTGTATACAAGTTTCAACAAAAGAATTCCCAGTAGAGATGAACAGAAAAAGCAATAAATTGGCCTACTCTGAGTTCCCCATCATTTACTTCTGCCTTCACCTTGGGTTAAGATTCCCCATAATTTGGCCACAGAGTCATAAAACTTTGCCATCCTACATTTTCATTACTGAAGAAAACTTTACAATTTTCTTGAATATTTTTAGACAGGTTCCAGGAGCACGACTCCCTGGATGACTCAGGGAAACTATGTTGAATAGCACAAATCAGAGCTTTTTCATGGTCTGTCACAAAGACTTTGGGAAGCCTCTTGGGATCACAAGCCATATCCTTTAGTTCCTTGAATGCCCAACTGTACAACTCATACATTTCTTTTTTTATCAAAACAAAAGCCTTTGGAAAAGATTTTGTATTGGATTTCATTCCTACAACATGCAATAGAGGGATGTTGTACCTTTTTGTTTTCTAAGTAAAATCCAACAAAGCAATATGATGGTATTTTTTCACAAAGTTTTATGGATTGGGATGAGCCAAGAACAGGGCATTTAAGTGAACCTCTCAACAAAATCTTGACCCAGAATTCCACTGGGTTTCCTGAAGAATTTCAAATAGAACCTCCATAAAATTTTTCCCATTGGTTTCTGCTTGCTTTACTTGCACTTATTGTTATAGATTGTTCTATTTTCAATGCATTCTCCACAATCAATCTTGCATAATTTCCTTTGAGTTTGACTTTATTGAGCCCATCTTTCATGCCTTCTTTAAGTTGATGAAAGGCTGAACCAGAGATTATCCTCAGTTGGGGATGCACTGAGGGGCTTTCAGATGGTTTATGATTGTGTTGGCTGTTTCTAATGGAGAGATGAAATGCAAGATCTGATACTGTACAACTTTCACGTATCAAGAATTGATACCCAACCTTCCTTGTGTGAGTTTGCCTTTGCTGTTTTAAGAGGTATGGCCCCTCATATACTCCAAATATTTTGCATGCTAGGTGAAAATATTTATCCTTTTTGGAATTGAATTATGTCAATGAATAGCCATGAATGGCTTCTCACTTTTTAAAATAAAGCTCTGCATCTTTCCTACTAGGAAAGGCTCTGAAGGAGGAGGGTCAAGGTGTACTGGAACCTCTTAGTTACATATTTAAATAGTTACACCCGCGTGGTTACATTAGTATTGATACAGCCAAATCCTTCTCAGTCAAATGATAATTAAAATTGAACAACAACCTTGTGTCAATTCTAGTTGTGAAGAAAAATCTTGTTCCACTTGTGAAGAAACATCTTGTTCCTCAATTGTAACACTAGAAGAGGATGAAATTGGGGCTTCTAATGTTTTATTTTCCAACTCCCTACCCAAATCCCTCAAATCCAAAGCTTTGTTAACAAAAATTTCAATTAAGTCCTTTGATGCAGCCATGTTGAAACCAGGCGGGATTAGGCTTGCCACTGTTCCCATAATTCCAAAAAATCCCAAGTGAATTCATTATTCAATCAAACTGTTTTTAACAACTCCAAAGTTTACTCACTTTTGGGTTGAGAAAAATAAAATTATCCAAAAAGCAAGTGCCATGTACCTTTTGTGTATCTGATGAGCAATTTTTGTGTACAGTTTGTGACAAGTCTTTCTGTTCCAAATTTCTTTTTGTGGTCCAATAATAGTCCCACATTGTGTGCAAAATCCCCAAAGTTGGGTTGATGGAACTCAAATGTTGTCCCGGGGTGCCTAGGTACGCTAATTCACCCCTCAAATGGCCCATTTGGGGATATTTTTTCCCAAATGAGTAAAGAAAACAGGCCCAAACCCCAATTGCAACCATTTTTGAGTTGCAATGGGGGATGGCCAATGTTAAATTTGCAACCTCAGGGTTTCAAACAGGCTTGAATTGACATCCACAACTCATACTGGTTGCAAACAGCAAATCATGGCCCAACATGAAGGGAGCCAAGTCACTTGTGACTTGCACATCCCCCAGGGGGTTGCAAACCCCTGTTTGCAACCCATTTTGAGTTTCAATTGGTTAATAGCAACCTTTTTTGGGTTCAATCCGGGGGTTTTCAACCCCCTGGGGGATTCAAAAGTTGAAAGTGGGGGTTGAACATCTTTACCTGGCCCATTTGGGCTTCTACCCCCCAAATGGGCCATTTGAGGGGGGATTTGGGGTACCTAGGCACCCCTGGACCACATTTGAGGACTGCCAACCCAAATTTGGGGAGCTTGCAGACTATTCTGGCAGAATATGTGGGACCATTGGACCACAAAAAGAAACTTGGAAATCAAAAAATCTGCCTATTGGCGAAACCAATCTTGACACAAACCACATACAAAAACAACACACGCGTGTTGGATAAATTAATTTTTATCAACACAAAAGTGAGAAAAATGTTGGAGTTTTTAGATTGAAAATTGCATTGAATACTAAATTACCATTGAGTTTTTTTGTTTTATGGGAACAGTTGCAAGCCCAAGCCCTCCCAGATTGAACATAGCTATGTTAAAGCATTTAATTAAAAGTGTACTTAAAAAAGCTTTAGTGGAATCTAGAGATTTGGGTAGGGAGTTGGAAAAGAAACCATTGGAATCCCCAATTGCAGCCTCATTTAGGGTTGAAATTGAGGAAAATGATGTTTCTTCACAACTGGAACAAGATGTTTTGTCACACCTAGAATTGACTAAAGGTAGTGGGTCACATTTCATATGTCATTTGACTGAGATGCATTTGGATTCAAAAATACTAATGTAAATAAGGGGTTTGAGACCTACTTGCCCCTACTTCTGTGAAAGCCTTAGCTAGTAGGAAATAAGCCATGATTTATTGTCAGAAATTAGCATCCATGCATGGCTACACATTGAAAACTTTCAAGTCAAGGAACAATAAATATATAGATCTAGCATGTGACAGATTTGGGGTTTATGAAGGGCCATGCCTCACCAAAAGTCAAAGTCAAACTCACACTAGGAAGGTTGGGTGTCAAAAAATGATCCATGCAAGTATAAAAGTAGCAGGTACCACATGGAATCTCTCCATTGGAAATGACATACACAATAATCAACCATCTGAAATTCTTTCAGTGAATCCTCAACTGAGGAGGATATCTGGGCAAGCCTTGTATCTACTTAAGGAATGCATGAAAGATGGGCTCAATAAGGTTCAGCTTAAAAGTAAATTGAGCAAGATTGATGGTGGAGAATAAATTGACAATAGAACAATCTATAACACTAAGCAGTAGGTAAAGCAAGAAGAACTGGAAGGGAAAGGTGCTATGTACTTTCTATTGGAAATTCTCCAGGGATTGAAGTGGGTTTTCAGGTCCAAATTCGGTGGGGAGGGTAACTTAGAGGCCCTTTTCTTGGCTCATCCTGAGTATATAGAACTTTTCAAAAAATTCCATCATATTGCTTTTTTGGATTGTACTCATACAACAAATTGGTACAACAACCATCTATTTCATTTTGTAGGAATGACTTCCAACAAAAGGACTTTTAGAAAGGTTTTTGTTTTTATAAAAAAAGAAATGTATTAATTCTACAGGTGGGTTTTGAACACATTAAAGGAGTTGGCTTATGATCCAAAGAGGCTTTCAGAAGCCTTTGCGCCGGACTGTGAAAAAGCTCTTATTTGTGCTATTAAACACAGTTTCCCTGAATAATTCAGACAGTTGTGCTCCTGGCTCTTTCCTAAAAACATTCAAGAAAACTTTAAAGTGTGCTTCAGTAATTAAAATGAAGGATGGCAAAGTTTTATGACTCTTTGGGCCAAGTATGGGGCCTCTAAAACCAAGGGGGAGGCAGAAATAAATGATGCGGAACTCAGAGTAGGACAATTTATTGCTTTTTCTATTGAGCTCTGCAGGGAGTGCTTACTTTGAAACCTGTATACAGTGTTTCCTGAAGGACTGCAACCATTTACTTGAGTATATGGAAAAGAATATTTTACCTATAAAAGAAATGTTTGTAACAGCGTGGACTTGTGTAAACCCAGACTTTGGAAATAAGACAATTTCTTGGGTAGAAGGGGCCCATTCTACCTTCAAACAATCACTTGTGGGATATTTGGTGAAAATTTTGGATTTGTGGAAACACCTTGAAGGAAATATTGAAATTAAAATCAAATCATTGCATGCAGCACTTAAGAACTCTTGAATAAAGTTGGGAACAGGTGTTCCAACAGAACTTTTACCTTTGGATTACAAATTTTCCATTGAGGCAATTAAACTCATTGGGGAAAAATTTGAGAAGTTGAAGCGCAACCATGATGGAGAGTTTTTCTCAAAGGCATATTCAAAAAAAATGGGCTTGCCTTGTTCCCAAATTTAAGGTGAAATACTAGCATCAATAGGATCCATTTTGCCTGAGGATGTTCATCCTCAGTGGCAGTTAGACTATGACCCTTCCAATGAAGTAAGTGGTTTTTTTTGAAAGGGGACCAATTATTGGATTGAAAGATTAATTATTGGATTGAAAGATTAATTATTGGATTGAAAGATTAATTATTGGATTGAAAGATTAATTATTGGATTGTAAAATTGATAGTTTTTTGGTTTTTGAAATTTTGAAACAGATCTAGGGCTTGATAAAGAATCCAAATTTTTTAACAAATGGAATTCCATGCATAGTTAACAACCTAAAGAAGTTAGGTTAGAAATTCTAAGGTCAATTCCAAAGAATTCAGCCGCTTTGATTGCCAAGCCAAGGCTTGAGCCAAAGGTGTTAAGGTCAAGCCGCATTTATACAAAATTGGAAGCAAACATTTGTGAACTTTCAAAATTTGAGCACTTTGAAAGAGCAATTGAAAGGGAAAAAAGGGTTAAAGGGGGACCAAAAAGACAAAAGATAGTAAGTCTTTTATTTTAAGTGAGAAACGTTCATTTTATGATTTAATGAACTGATGTGAAAATTATTTCTGTAGTGCAACAATAGCTCTTAATCTGAATCTCAAAGTTCAGAGGACAAGACTGAATAGAGGGTTAAAAGGGGAGCAAAAAGACAAAAGATAGTAAGTCTCTTATTTTGAGAAATTTTCATTTTTATGGTTTAATGAACTCATGGGAAAATTATTTCTGTAGTGCAAAGATGCCTCTTCATCTGAATTTTATAGTTCAATGGAAGAGACTGAAAGTCCATTGGGGTATGTGCTGTTGGAATAAGATTGATTTTTAAAGGATGAAGCAGAAGAAATGGAGGAGTCAAACAGAAGCTCATCTTTGGTGAGTGTTGATTCCTTTAATGAGATAAGAATTGTGGCTAATAAATTATTGATTTTAGGAAAAAAAGTGAATTACCTCAATCAAATAACTGAGAACTTAAACAAGTTCTTGGGGGAAGTTTGGGATCCAGTTGGTGATGGAAATTGTGGATTTAGAGTCATTTCTAAATAAATTGGGTATGATGGACATTTTTTGTTTAATGTAAAAAAAAAAATGATTGAGAAATTGAGGAAAAATGATAAGTGCTATATTAAGATCCATGGGGGCAATAAAAATGTTGAAAAGATAGAAAAAATACTTGATGTTAATGAAATAAATAAAAAGATTCCCTCTTCAAAATGGCTTTCAAAGTGAGAAATGGGTCAAATAATAGTGGATACTTATGCAAGGCCAATATGTTTAATTTCATTGGATTCATGCTGTAATTATACTCCTATGAGAATGGGGGTAAAAGAAAAATCAGACCCAATATTCATTTAATTTGTTAATAACAACCATTGGGTCCAGGTTGTACTTAAGGGAGATTTGATTCCAATCCCATCAATAGTTTTCAATCCACGTTTCATGATTTCAAAAAAGGCCTCCAGTTGGGTTGATCACCTCAAAGATCAACTTGAGTTGTATTCTAATCTATAGAAATCAGTTTAATTTCATCATTTGGGTTTTGTTCTGATGCTGATTCTTTAATTCTATTAATATAAATTATGATCACATTTTGAACATCATTATGTTGAGTATTTTGAGTCAAGACAATGATGATTAATGTTTTGAATGAGATTTTATTGGTAATTTAGTTCAACTTGTGCGGGGCGGATCCCAGCATAAGGATTATTTTTACTTCTTGTTATGAGATCAGCTTAACCCAAGGTGAACATGTTTTTTCTTTTTGGTGTTTTTACTTTAGGGCTTGTAAAGTTACTTGTCTTTTTTTTGGTGTTTTTACTTTAGGGTCTGTCAAGTTGAAATTGTATTTTTTGGCACTTTTACTTCAGGGCCAGTAAAGTTGAACTTGTATTTTTAGGAAATTTTGCTATAGGGCTGCTTGATAGAATTTTATTGTTTATAATTTTTGGTGTTTATGTTAATAAATGTAAATATTTATTTATTTTTATCCATTTTTTATTTATTTTAAGTTATTTTTGGCCTCATATTTAGGGAATTATTTTTCTTGCGCATCCAACCCTTTATTTCACGCATTTTGACTTTGCCGCATGGTTGCAACCCTTTGGTATTTCACGCAACATTCAAGAATTCATTCTTTTGAATTCTGCTGCGTAGCCCTGTAGCAGGGGTTCTCAGAGAACTCAACGAAACCTTTGGTAATTTTGGAGCCATTAGAAACCCTTCAAAAATGCAATCAAAAAATGAAAAGATTCTGTAAAAACAAATTCTTGCATGGGTTTTTGGATCATCATTTTGGCTATTTTTATTGTTTTTTTTGGGTTATTTAAACTGCCATAAATTTTGAAAAAACATTCAAAGAGTCTTCTAACGTTTTTTTTTTTTTCATATATTTTGGATGTATCCTTTCACCTTAAAAAATTCCTTCAGAAAACTCAAAAAATCAAAAAAATCAAATTTCTCTTTGGACATTTGAATCCTTTTATTTTCCTTTTCATTTCATTTTTTGGGTAGTTAAAGCTATGAAAAATTTAAAAAAAAATTCAAAGAGCATTAAAAATTATTTTCAAGATTTTTTGGATGTATCATTTTACCTTAAGAAATTCATTCAAAAAAGCAAAAAAATTAAAAAAACAATTTTCTCATTTGAATTTTGGATCCTTATGTTTGCCATTTTGACTTATTTTTTTGGTTTGTAAATATTGGAGAATTGTAACACAAATATTTAAATGGCTTTTTAATTTTTTTTCAGGATTTTTGGATGTAAATTTTTTTGTATTTTTTGAACTTTAAAAATTCCATCAAAAAACCGAAAAATTCAAAAAATTCACTTTTCTCACTGGATTTTTGAATGCTTTTGTTGGCCTATATAATTGTTTGTTTGGGTTATTCAAGCTTTCACAATTTTGAATTTTAAAAAAACAAAAAAACATTTCATTAATAATTTTTGAAGATCATCTGCATTCTTGCATACACCTTACAAGCTTCATTCAAAAAATTGAAAAAATAAAGAAAAAATATGGATACAAATATTAAAATTTATTAAACTATTATTGATTTCCTTTTTCTACTTGATTTTTGTGGGGGGAACAAAGCCTCATTAACAAGATCCAAATTTCTCTGGAAAATGGTTCTCCAAGATTCGGAATCCTTCCTCACAAAGCTTTTCCAAAGTGGATCTAACCTGGGAGCTGGCCAATGATCAGACTTGAACTTGAATGAGACTATATGTTTAGATTATTGTCAAATAATGAAGCAAATAGGAAAAGTTTTGGAATTTGGAGTGGGAGGGGAATTCAGAGGAAGATGAGTGCATGGCATTAAAGAAGAAAACAGAACCATCGGAAACTTATATGTTTCAGCAAGAAGGAAAAAATGGCATGGAAATTTCATCCAAATATTTATGGGAGCTGGGAAATAAAGGTGGTTCAGTTGGCTTCTTGCTTTTTGGAATATATGCATGTGAAGGGCTCAAAGAAGAGTGAATTTTTCAAATTTGTTGGTTTTTTGATGGAAGTTTTGAAGGTCAAAAATGACATCCAAAAATCCTGAAAAACTTTTCAAAAAGCTCTTGAATAGTTCTCTTAAAATTAACAAAACTTGAACCCCCCCAAAAAAAGTAAAAATGGCAAACATAAGGATCCAAAAGTCAAATGAGAAAATTGAATTTTTTTATTTTTTGAAGGAATTTTTTAAGGTAAAATAATGCATGCATAAAATCTGGAAATAATATTTGAATTCTCTTTGAATGTTTTCTTAACTTTTATATAACTCGAATTCCCCAAAACAATGATATAAAAAGGAAAATAAAAGGATTTAAATACCAAAAGAGAAATTTGATTTTTTTGATTTTTTGTGTCTTTTGAAGGAATTTTTTGAGGTGAAAGGATACATCCCAAAAATATGAAAAAAAATATTTCAAGAATCTATGAATTTTGAGCAAAATTATGGCAGACAAAATAACCAAAAAAAAAAACAATGAAAATAGCTAAAATGATTATCCAAAAACCCATGCAAAAATTTGTTTTTACAGATTTTTTTTTGTTTTTAGATTGCATTTTTGAAGGGGTTCTAATGGCTCCAAAATTACCAAAGATATTTCTTAGAGGTTTAAAAACCCCTGCTATGGGGCTGCGCATTCAGAATTGAAAAAAAAGAATTCTTGAAAGTCGCGTTAAATAAATTATTTCTGCATGAAAAACCACAGGGGCGCGACTGCACGCCAAAGTCAAAAAGCATGAAATAAAGGGTTGAATGGGCAAGAAAAATAATGCCCTATTTTTATTCAAATTTATTTATTTTTATTTATTTTTATTCATTTATTTTTATTTATTTTCATTTTATTTTTTTTCAATGTATTTTCTTTTCTTTTATTTCTTTCTTATTTTTATTTTTATTTTTAGTTTATTTTTATTTTTATTTTTATTTTTATTTTTATTTTTATTTTTATTTTTATTTTTATTTTTATTTTTATTTTTATTTTTATTTTTATTTTTATTTTTATTTTTATTTTTATTTTTATTTTTATTTTTATTTTTATTTTTATTTTTATTTTTATTTTTATTTTTATTTTTATTTTTATTTTTATTTTTATTTTTATTTTTATTTTTATTTTTATTTTTATTTTTATTTTTATTTTTATTTTTATTTTTATTTTTATTTTTATTTTTATTTTTATTTTTATTTTTATTTTTATTTTTATTTTTATTTTTATTTTTATTTTTATTTTTATTTTCATTTTCATTTTCATTTTCATTTTCATTTTCATTTTCATTTTTATTTTTATTTTTATTTTTATTTTTATTTTTATTTTTATTTTTATTTTTATTTTTATTTTTATTTTTATTTTTATTTTTATTTTTATTTTTATTTTTATTTTTATTTTTATTTTTATTTTTATTTTTATTTTTATTTTTATTTTTATTTTTATTTTTATTTTTATTTTTATTTTTATTATTATTTTTATTTTTATTTTTATTTTATTTTTATTTTTATTTTTATTTTTATTTTTATTTTTATTTTTATTTTTATTTTTATTTTTATTTTTATTTTTATTTTTATTTTTATTTTTATTTTTATTTTTATTTTTATTTTTATTTTTATTTTTATTTTTATTTTTATTTTTATTTTTATTTTTATTTTTATTTTTATTTTTATTTTTATTTTTATTTTTATTTTTATTTTTATTTTTATTTTTATTTTTATTTTTATTTTTATTTTTATTTTTATTTTTATTTTTATTTTTATTTTTATTTTTATTTTTATTTTTATTTTTAATTTTATTTTTATTTTTATTTTTATTTTTATTTTTATTTTTATTTTTATTTTTATTTTTATTTTTATTTTTATTTTTATTTTTATTTTTATTTTTATTTTTATTTTTATTTTTATTTTTATTTTTATTTTTATTTTTATTTTTATTTTTATTTTTATTTTTATTTTTATTTTTATTTTTATTTTTATTTTTATTTTTATTTTTATTTTTATTTTTTATTTTTATTTTTATTTTTATTTTTATTTTTCTTTTCATTTTTTTTCCTGCAAATGTGTTTGAAAAAGCCACTCAAAACTCCAAATTGCGTTGTGAATAGCTGTTCATGACAGCTGGGTTGCAAGCGGCAGTTCACAACTGAGACAGGTTGCAAGCGGCTGTTTGCAACCCAAAGTGGGAAGCAAGTTGCAGCAGATGACCCTTTTTACGTTGTGAAGGGGGGCTGTGAGGTTGAAAATTTAACATTGCCATTGGAGATTTGCAAACCCCGGGGGGATGCACAAGTTGTAAGAAACTTTTTTGGGTCCTTGTTGAGTCATGATTTGCCATTCACAATGCATATGGGTCCTGAATGGTGATTCACACCTGTTTGCAACCCTGGGGTTGTGAATTTAACATTGCCCTTTGAAAAAATATCAAAAAGAAAAATTGATTAAAAACAAATGAGGAAAGAAAAAAAGAAAGAAGAATTTGAGGGGGAGGACTGCCACCACCTCACCCAAGTTCAGCTGAGGTTGAAACCTGCAGCAAACATGTTTCTTCATTTCAATTTAAATGAAATAAATCAATATATAAATATATTGATTCCTTGATTTATTTAAAGAATTTATTTTCTTAAAACCCCTTCCCTTAAACTCACAAGCTTTCTATGTCCTTTTGCCATCTTTCACACACAGCAGAGTCATTCATTGGTGTGTATCAGAGTTAATATTTGGCCACTGTTAAATGCAAAACCTCAGGGTTGCAAACGGAACTTCACAGCCCAACAAGAAGCAAGCCAAGTCACTTGCAACTTGCACATCCCCCAGGGGGTTGCAAACCCCCATTGGCGACCCATTTTGAGTTGCAATCAGTGATTCCAGACCCTTTTTGCGTTGTGGCCAAGGTTTTGCAACCCCCCAGGGGATTTTCAAGTTTCAAGTGGGGATCACATGTCTTTTCCTGGCCCATTTGGGGTACTCCCCCTGTAATGGGCCATATGAGGGGGAATTTGGGGTACCTAGGCACCCCTGGACCACATTTGAGTGCTTTCAACCCAAATTTGGGGATCTAGAATACTATGTAGGACTATTGGACCACAAAAAGAAACTTGGAAATCAAAAATTCTGCCTATTTGAAAAAACTCTTGACAAAAACCATGTACACACACAACACACGCTTGTTGCATAAATTGATTTTTCTCAAAATTAATTTTTCTCAAAAAAAACGTGCACAAACTTTTGGTTTTGTTAGATTGAAAATTGCATTGAATTGTTTTTATTCATGGGAACAGAGGCAAGCCCAAGTCCTCCAAAATAAAACATGGCTCCATTCAATGACTCAATTAAAAGTTTAATTAACAAAGTTTTGGTGGAATCTAGGGACTTGGGTAGGGAGTTGGAAAAGAAACCATTGGAAGCCACCATTGCAGCCTCATCTAGGGTTGAAATTGAGGAACAGATGTTTCTTCAAAACTGGAACAAGATTTTTTGTCACAACTTGAATTGAATAAAGGTGGTGGGTCATATTTTATATGTCATTGGACTGAGAAAGATTTGGATTGAAAAACACTAATGTAAATAAGGGGTGCCCAAAAAGCTAGAACCTCCTCCTATAAGAGCCTTTGCTAGTAGGAAAGAAGCCAAGATTTATTGTCAGAAATGAGCAACCACGCATTGATATGCATTGAAAACTTCCAAGTCAAGGAAATAAAAATACATGGATATAGCATGTGAGAGATTTGGGGTTTATGAAGGGCCATGCCTCACCAAACGCCAAAGGCAACCTCAAACTAGGAAGGTTGGTTTTAACTTCATGATCTGTGCAAGTAGGAAAGTAGTAGATCCCACCTGGCATCTCTCCATTAGAAATGGCCTACAAAATCATGAACCATCTGAAAGTCCCTCAGTGCATGCTCAACTGAGGAGAATCTCTGGTCAAGCATTAGATTTACTTAGGGAAGGAATGAAAGATTGGCGCAATACGGTCCACATTAAAAGGGAATTGAGAAAGATTGATGGTGGAGAATAAATTGAAAAAAGAACAATATACAACCCTAAGCAAAAGGTAAAGCTTGCAGAACTGGAAGGGAAAAGTGTTATTGATTTTCTATTGGAAATTCCCCAGGAATACCAGGGGGTTTCCAGGTGAAAATTTGGTGGAGAAGGTCACTTAGAGGCCCTTTTCTTGGCTCATCCTGTCTACAAAACTTTGCAAAAAATTCCATCATATTTCATTGTTGGATTTTACTTATAAAACAAATAGGAAAAAAATCCCTCTATTGCATGTTGTAGGAATGACTGCCAAAAAAAAGACTTTTAACAAGGATTTTTTTTAGAACAAAAGAAACATATGAGTTCTAAATTAGGGCATTGAAAAAATTAAAGAAGTTGGCTTATGCCCAAGAGGCTTCCAAAAGTCTTTGTGACAGACTGTGCAAAAGCTCTGATTTTTGCTATTAAAAACAGTTTCCCTGAATCATTCAGACAGTTGTGCTCCTGGAAATTTATAAAAAAATTCAAGAAAACTGTAAAGTGCAATTCAGTCATTAAAATGAAGGATGGAAAAGTTTTATGAATCTTTGAGCCAAGTATGGGGCCTCTAAAACCAAGCAGGAGGCAGAAGTAAACAATGCAGAATTCAGAGTAGGCCAATTTATTGCTTTTTCTATTGATCTCTGGTGGGAGTGCTTACTTTGAAACCTGTATAGAGTGTTTCATGAAAGAATGCAAGGATTTACTTGAGTACATGGAAAAGAATATTTTAAATATCAAAGAGATTTTTGTAACAGTTTGGACTTTTGTCAACCCAGACTGTGGAAATAAAACAACATCTTGGGTAGAAGGGGCCCATTCTACATTCAAACAATTACTTGTGGGATCTTTGGGGAACATTTTGGATGTGTGGAAACACCTTGAAGGAACTATTGAAATTCAAATCCAATCAGTACATGCAGCAATTAAGAAATATTGAATGAAGTTTGGAACAGGTCTTCCAACAGAGCTGTTAAATTTGGGGTAAAAATTGTCAATTGAGGCAATCAAGCTGATTGGGGAAAAATTTGAGAAGTTGAAGCGCAACCATGATGACAAGGTGTTCTCCAAGTCATATTCAAAAATAACGGACTTGCCTTGTTCCCACATTTTAGGTGAAATACTAGCATCAATAGGATCCATTGTGCCTGAGGATGTTCATCCTCAGTGGCAGTTAGAGTATGACCCTTCCAATGAAGTAAGTGGTGTTTTTTGAAGGGGAACAATTATTGGCTTGAAAGATTAATTATTGGATTGAAATATCAATTATTAGATTCACAGATTAGTTATTGGATTGAAAACCTGATAATTATTTTGGTTTTTGAAAGTTTCAAAAAGATCCAGGTATTGATGAAGAATCTCAAATTTTTAACAAGTGGAATTACATGTATAGGGAATGACCTAAAGAAGTTAGGTTGGAGATTATAAGGTCAATGCTCAAGAATACAGCCACTTTGATTGCCAAGGTAAGGCTTCAGCCAAAGGTGTTAAGTTCAAGCTGCGGGCCACCAAATTTGAAAGCAAACTGTCACAAGCTTTCAAAATGAACATGTTGAAAGAGCAATTGAGAGGGAAAAAAGGGTTGAAAGGGTGCCAAAAAGACAAAAGATAGTAAGTTTTTTATTTTGAGTGAGAAATGTTCATTTTAATGGTTGAATCAACTGACAGGAATTTGATTTCTGTAGTGAAACAATGGCTCTTCATCTGAATATCACAGTTCAGAGGAAAAGACTGAAGAAAAGGTTAAAATGGGAGAAAAAAGACCAAAGATATTAATTTTTATTTTGAGAAATTTCCATTTTTATGGTTTAATGAACTGATGGGAAAACTATTTCTGTAGTTCAAGGATGCCTCTTCATTTGAATTTCATATTTTAGTGGAAGAGACTAAAATTTCATTGGGGTTGGTGCCATTGGAATCCGATTACTTTTTGAAGGATGAGGCGAAAATGGAGGAGTCAAACAGCAGCTCATCTTTGGTGAGTGTTGATTCATTTAATGAGATAAGAATTGTTTCTAATCAATTTTTGATTTTAGGAAGTGAACTAACTCAAGCAAATACCTGAGATCTTACGTAAGTTTTTGGGTGGGGTTTGAGATCCTGTTGGTGATGGGAATTGTGGATTTAGAGTTGTGGCTAAATTAATTGGGTATGATGAGCATGGATGGTTTAAAGTAAGAAAAGAAATTCTTGAATCATGGAGGAAAAATAAGACGTGCTATGCTAAGATTCTTGGTGGAAGTAAAGATGTTGAAAAGATAGAAAGAACACTTGATGTTACTGACATCAATGAAAATATTCCATCATCAAAATGGATTTCAAAGTTTCATATGGTCAAATAATGGCAGATAATTATGGCAGACCAATATATTTCATTTCATTGGATACATGTTGTACTTATACTCATATGAATATTGGTGTAAAAGAACAATCAGATCCTATGTTCATTTGCTTTGTTAACAATAATCATGGGGCCAGCTTTTACTTAAGGGATATGTGATTCCAATACTGCCCATAGTTTCCAAACAATGTTGCATGATTTCAAAAAAAGCCTCTTGTTGGGTTTATAGCCTCAAAGATAAACTTGAGCTTTATTCTAATTTAAAGAAATCATATTAATTTGATCATTTTGGTTGGGTTCTGATGCTTATCCTGTACTTCTATTAATATAAAGGGTTATTAAATTTTGAACATCATTATTTTAAGTGTTTTGAGTTGACATCATTATGATGAGTGTTTTGAATAAGATTTCATTGGTAAGACAGATCAACTTGTGTTTGGGGGATCCCATTATAGGGAGTATTTTTACTTCTTTTGATGAGATCAGCTTAAAACAGGTTGAACTTGTTTTTTTTTGTATTTTTACTTTAGGGCTTGTCAAGTTACTGGTATTTTTTGTTTTGGTGTTTTTACTTTAGGGCCTGTCAAGTTGAACTTGTATTTTTTGGCACTTTTACTTTAGGGCTGCTCCATAGACTATTCATTTTTTTATTTATTTTTACCTTATTTTTATTTGTTTTTACTTATTTTTACTTATTTTTAATATATTTTTATTTATTATTGGCCTTATTTTTAATCATATTTATTAATTTTTATTCATATTTATTAATTTTTATTAATTTTTATTATTTTTTTTCAATGTCTCTTCTTTTCTTCTTCTTCTTGCTCTTCTTCTTCTTCTTTTTTTTTTAAAAAAAAATTTTTTTTCTGCAAGTGGGTTGTGAATGACCACTCACAACTCCAAATTGCATTTTGAGCAGCCTTTTGCAACCAAAAGTGGGTTTCAAGTCATGCCATGCAACCCTTTTTAGGTTGTGAAGGGGGGTTGTAAAGTTGCAAATTTGATATTGGCCTTAACATTTTGACAGATTTAAACTGCTGATTTCAGGAAAACTATGAATTTTTCAACAAATTGTTTTTATAAAAACAAAAAATTGAATGGGTAGTTTTAAATGAAACCAAAGAATGAATTTTGAGACACAATAATAAGCCTGAAATCAGCCATTGAATGTTTTGGAAATTTAAATCTGATGCACCCTATTACATGGATGTTTCAACAATTCAATTTTTAAGAATTTTTATGCTGCAGCCTTGCACTTGGGTCTCTAAAAACCTTGCAAAAGATTTTTAACACTTTTTAAAGCATTATGATGAGATTTTGATGCAATTTATTAGAATTTAAAACCAGCAGACTGAGCACAGAGGTCAGAAAACATGAAAAATAGAAATAGACATATGAGAAGAAGAAGGAATACAAAAACCAACAGCTCAGAGTTATTTATTTTGCAGGAAAGAGATCAGATGGCACAGGACATGGGCAGAATTAAATTTGACAGAGTCAAGACGGCGTAGATGGGCAACTACGAGCAATGGAGCTAGTCTGTCAGAGACGTTGAGTTAGAGATCTTGAGAATTAGTCTCTTACCAGGAAGATATCCATGAAGGTTGATACTTTGTTAGACAAGAGTGGTTGAAGAAGTTAAGTTGTGTTCATGTGAGTATTGAGTCAGCGGGAATGGCAATTTGGGAAGCGTAAGTTGAGTCGTAGGCCGTTCAAGAGTTGGAAAGAGAGAGATGGAAGGAAGATAGAAAGAAGAAAGAGAGAGATGAAGGGAAGAAGATCCCTCTATCCAAGGTTGAAGAAAATGGATGAGTCGAAAAGGAGAGAGGACCCCAAGTCCCCCAAGAGATTGTAAGAGGTCCATTCGGGCCCCCTCATAGAGGTGAGAAGTTTACAGGCATGTCACATAGCTACTGAGATGGCGGCAGAGGAGAGGTTAGGGCGCAATCTTAACACCCCACATGACTGGTGAGAGAATGATCCAAAAGTTTATTTGTCTGTTACGTTTGAAAAAAGTTTCTTTTGGAGGAGGTTCAAGGAGATAATTGAAGAGGCTTTTGTAAGAAAATCAGCAATCATGGATTTGCCTTGAATCAGATTGAGGGCAAACTCTTTTTGAGTATAGTCTTACCATAGTCCCTTTGTTTTGATATCTATGTGTCTGGACTTTGAATGCAATCCTAATTTCTTGATTTTTTTTGTCCAGGCCCTTGTTTTCAATGTATAGAGTGGGTCTTGGTTCAGTAGTTTGATAAATATTTCTAACAAGGTGCTTGATCCATTTGACTTCCAAGTAGCAGTTGATTAATGCGTTTAATTCAGATTTGGTGGAGGAATAAGTAATGTTTCTTTGCCTTGTAGAATTCCAGATGACTGGGCTGCCATAATGAAAGATGATGTACCCAGTTTTGGACTTGCGAAAGATTGGATTGTCTCCACAGGTAGCGTTGCTGAAACTTGAGAGGATTTCTTGTTAGAGATCACATTTTATGAAAAGTTTAAGGTCTTTAGTAGTTTTGAGATACTTCCACACCTTCTTGACTTCTCTCCAGTGAGTCATTCCAGGTTTAACATTGAATCTTGCCAGGCTAGACACAGAGAATGCAATGTCCGGTCAAGATTATTGAGCAAGATGATTAAGGAGTCCAATTGCTGACCTATAGTTAACATCAAGTTGACAGAATTTGGCATGGTCCATGTTGGAAGCGGGTTCAAGATTGAGATTCTGAGTCAATGGAGTATGGGTGTCTTTACAGGAGGATAAGCCAAGTTCCTCCAGACCTCTGGCAATGTGTTTAGGCTCACTCAAGAGAATTTGGTTGCCTTTGATTTCCATGAGCATACCAAGAGTAGTGTTGGGAGGATGGCACAAAAAATTCTTGAATTGTTTGAGGAAATTTATTTTGAAGAGGTTAGAATAACCTACATGGATCAGATCATCAACATGGAAGTAAATCATTTCTCCCATTTTAGAATTAAGGAAGAGACAGGGATCACTGGTCAATTCAGAATATCCTTGAGATTTTATCCATGAAATCAAGGTTTCATACCAATTCTTGGGGGATTGTTTCAAGCCGTAGAGAGATTTTTTTAATTTTAAGTAGGGAAATTTCCTATTTGACCCTTCTGGGGTCCTTAAGATGAAGGTTTTTTCAATAGAGGCATGAAGCAATGCACCTTTCACATTGAATTGGGTGAGTTTCATTTTATTCTTCAGACCGTATATAAGGGCCACTCAAAGTGATCCAAGTTTGCCTGTTGGTGCCCCTGTTTTGTTGTAATTGATTCCTACAACTTGATTGAATCCTTGAACACAGAGTCAAGCCTTATACTTGACAGGGTCTCCGTGGCAATTCTCTTTCACCTTGAAGACCCATGTAGTATTCAAGATGTTATCTGGAGTTCTGTAGTACTCCTCCCAGACGTCTTGAAGTTCTATGGAATTTATCTCCTCTTCAGCGGCTTTCTTCCACTTGGGCCATTTGGCACATTTGCGTGCTGCTTTGTATGAAGGAGGCTTTTAGTAGTGGTAGAAACTGTATTGTTGGGGCTTTCTTGTCTCCCTTCTAGGTCTTTGAAAAATAGATTGGACAGGAGGCTCTGGGACAGGGGATGGTAGAGAAGGATGGGGATTGGAGGATGACAAGCCTATAGATTCTGAATCTTCCTGGTCTAAGTCTGATTTGGAGAGTTCATTTTGGGATTTGCAAAAGGCATATTGTTTTTCAATTGAGGAGAAATTGGATTTGTTTGACTTGGAGTTGGATTGAATGAAGAGATTGATCCCTGGCAATTTGAGAAGAGGAAAGTTATTGAGGGGATTTTTGAGAAACTGCACGTGTTTGATTTCAACAACTGCACAAGATGAGTTGAGTATCATATAAGACTGAAAAACGGGATTGAGTCCAACTAGGATCCCTTCTAATCCCTTCTCATCAAATTTTCTCCCTTTTTGTAGCCAATTCACAAGGTAAATGGCTGGAGATCCTACAGGTTTCAAATAATTAGTAGGTAAATTCTTGTTAAACATAAGTTCCCAAGGGGATTGGTCATTTTCATTACCTTCCCTAGGGACTTGATTAAGCATGAAACAGCAACTTCTAACCACAATATGCCATTAACCTTTATTCAATATTGATGATGAGAAATTTGCACGCGCCAATTCTATGATTGTTTGGTTCGCTTGTTTGGCTTGACCGTTGTGTTGAGAGTGATAGGGTTCAGAAGTTAAGAGATTGATGTGCTTGGACTTGGAAAATTCCTTCAAGGTATTGTTATTGAATTATGTACCCTTATCTGAGAAGATTTTCGTGGGGTAATAATTTAACAGTTTGTATTCTGTCTTGAGCAAGTTGATGATAACATTAGGGGTCTCTTCTTTGGATCAGAGGGGAAAGGCGGCAAGATAGCCCCTAAAGTTTTCTACAAGAGTCAAGATATATCTATGACCTGCCTTTGACTGAGGGGTGATCTGACCTATCAAGTCCAGGTGGATTTGCTCCAGGGGTTTAGAAGAAGGCATTGAGGTGGCTGAGAATGGAGCCCTTGTGATTTTTCTTTGTACAAATCCATTGCACTGAAACTTGTCTAATTCCTCTTTTGATTAGCAATCCTTGAGCAGAGTTTTATGTGTGGATATTGATGCATGCCCATACATCTTGTGGAGATTGGACAAAGATTGAGTCTTGATGGAGGAATTGGTTGCAGGTTGACTCATAAGATTGACCAATAAATTGTTTCCATTATTTTTAGGCTTCTCAATAACAAACACATTATCTTGGATTAGAACTTTAAGTACCATCTCATCACCTTGAGTGATGTGAAATAGATCATGTTTTTGTGAGAGACAACATCCCTTTTTTGCCAGGAGACTGGGACTAATCAAATTTACTACTATATTGGGGACATACATACATTCTTCAAGCGTGATAATGGATTCTTTCCACTCAAGCCAAACAGTGCCTGTTCCCCGTATCTTAAGATTTGCTTCTAGCTTGCCTGTCTTGACTTCTTCTAACTAATCCTGTAGGTTGATAGAGGTAAAATACTTCATATCATTAAATATATGTATGTTTGTTCCCGAGTCTAGAAGGAGGTTAGGTGTGTTGTCTGTATTGATCCAGAGGGTTAGTAAGGCATGGTAGTTAATGGTGGGTATTTTCTTGATTCTATTCTTCCACTCCTTTTGCTGTTCAACCCACCATTCAGGCGCAATTTGAGGATGGATATGAAAACATGAGGATTTGGGATGTGGTGCATTTGGTTTGTGAAAGCCTTCTTTGCACTTAATGCAAACCTTCCTGTCTTCCTTATCTGGTTTATTTTTGATCAATACTAGGGAGATGTCTGGGGTAGGTTTGCCAATCTTGTGTTGTGCCTTACGCTTCTTGTTGTACTGAGTTAAGTGGTTGAATACAACCTCTACCGTGATTAACTTCTTGCTGTGCATGATTTGTTGTTTAAAATTCTCTAGAGAGGGTGGAAATTTGAAGAGTATTAGATACGTCAGTATATCATTTGGTAAGTCTATTCCTACATCAGCCATACAAGTAAGATATTTTGAAATGTCTGTTATGAATCCTTTGATAGCATGTTTGTTGAATGGAGCATGTAGGAATTGATTGAATATATGGGCTCTATTGGCGGTTCTGGATGAGGCAAATCTGCGGGTGATCTCGGCCCAGAGTAGTTTCAAAGATTTTATGTTTGAGGCATTGACTACATTAGCATGGGTGGTGCTGTAAAGTTTGGATAGGATGATTGCTTGAATTTCTTGGTATTGTTTTATGGGTAGTTGGCCCACATTCATGGTCATGACGTCTTTGATATCCTTGAGTTTGAACAGAATCATCATCTTATCACGCCAGAGCAAGTAATTGTCCTTGTTGAGTGGGGGAATAGCATTGACAGAAGCCTTGAGCGCAACCTGGTGAAAATAATCATTGGCTTCCGCTGGTTTGTTCATTTTTGATAGCATGGAGTCCTCTTTGGCTTTTAAACGTGATGAGATTTTGATGCAATTGTTGGAATCTTGGATTCCTGATAATGCTGAGAATGATCTATCTACTAACCTTCTATTGGTCTTCAATGTCGTGTGGTCAGCACCCGCACAACTGGACTGGCCACTCGAGTGTGGATACTACAACTTCAAGACCAGTGTCCTGCTCAAACTTATCTACCTCACTTATCCTGGATCCTGGGTGTCTCCTCTCCTTGTGCAACCAAGAGATTGCACCACCAACACCCAGGGTACTAGGATCAGGTACGCCACTCTCTCCAATCTCGGCACCTTCCAACTCAAGAATCTGATCATTGATCCCTCCAGCTGAACCTCAAGCCAAATCACTTCAACCTTACCCCTCATCAACCATTCACCGCAATTCCGCCAACCCTGCATCAGACCTCAACTATAGCTCACACCGCTCTGTGTCTGACCTCACTTGTAACCTGGCCTTATTAGGTTCATAGTTGTCATCTTCTTTGTCATCTCCTTCTTTTTTCTTCCATTTTATCGTTCTTCTTTGCTTATTTGATGATTGAAATCCACTGGCCTTATTAGCCAAAAACTTTCCATCTTCAGATTTACAGTCCCAAGGGCCAGGTCACCACAATCATTTCGGACAACAAAGAAGACTCAAGCACAACCAAATTGAACATTCCTCTTCTCAGCAATGATACCTTTCTGTCATGGAGTCTCTGACTTTGAAGCTACTTACGTTGCAAAGGCATTCTTAACTACTTACTTGAACCACCGCCCTCTCCTCTCAACGCACCTCAGAAGAAGAAGCTATACAAAGCTGCCGATGTTTTCATCCAACATCTAGGAGACACGGTCTTTGATGACGTCATGAACAAAGAAAATGGCGGTGATTCTCACGCGATCTGGAATAGCCTTCTGGAACAATATGCCTCCAAATCCACCAAAAACCAAGGGCGCATCTGGCTCAATTTCATACAATCCCAATACAAAGGTGATTTGTCAATATACATTCAAGAATTCCAAAAAAAAAATGAATGAGTTGTCAGTTGTCAAGCTTGAGGTCCCACCTGACATCCTAAGCTACACAATACTGGCAAAACTTCCAAGAAATTTCCACCACATTGTTGATACAATACTCTTGAACAATGAGCTCCTGCAAAATCCAACAAACGTCCTAAACAAGTTGAGGGAAGTCATCCACCTCAAAACTTCTCAAAGTAAGAATTCTGAGGATGTCAATCATGACGCGCCTAAACCCACAGCTCTTGTCAAAACGGGCTTCAAATCAAAATCTTGTCCTCAACCCAAACACCCGTGCTCAAAGGGTCATCATAATCCACTGTCTGATCACCCTGAAAGTAAATGCTGGTTTCTTCATCCTCAACTTTGCCCGGACTATAGCTGCTCCAATCCAGCTGTCCATCTCAATTCATCTGATCTAAATTCCAAGGATCAACCGCCTGGAACTGAAGCCGCCAAGCTTCATTTCAATGCCCAACTCTACCTCACAAATCCCTTCTCTAAAGAGTCTAGCCAACTGCCTGCTCTTGACTCAGGATCAAGTCATCACATCCTCAACAACCCGCAGTACCTTCATCATCCCAAACCCATATTCATCAAAGTTGGCACAGGTGCTCCCAATACTGGTCTCAAAGCCACTCACATTGGCAGTGCTGTGATCAAGAACCATGATGGAAAGGAATTGGTCTTGGAAAACGTTCTCCTCATACCATCTCTAAATTGGTCGCTGATATCCCTCACTCAGCTGAAGTCAAGGAGGGCAGTATTCAATAAGGTTGGCCACTCACGAATCAAGATAAACCTGGAGAACTTCTCCTTCATAGGCAGCACTCACAACAAACTGACCAAACTGTGCGGAGTAAGATTCATACAACCCAAGGAGGACCCCAGTGTTTTCTTGAAAACCAACTCCAAAGCAATAAATTGGCATCATTGAGTGGGGCACCCAAATCCATCTGTTTTGAAGACTCTCAAGCTTTCCAACAAGAACACCAAGGCCTTGTGCAAAATATGCAAAACTTGCAAGGGTACAGCCACTCCATTCAACCACCACTTCAAGGCAGTGAAAGACCCGATGGAAGCCCTACATTTTGACCTAGTGGGTCCTCTATCTGTTCAATCACGCTCCAGAAACTTGTACTTCCTATCTATTACCAATCAACACACCGGTTTCAAGGCCGTATCCTTCCTCAAGTCTAAAAGCGAAGCTGAGAAGGCACTAACCAACTTCATAGCCACGGCCAAAAGACAAACAATGAAGAAAGTGAAAACCCTAATCTCAGATAACGGAGGGGAGTTCACATCAACCACACTCAAGGACTACTGCTCATCTCAAGGTATAGTTCAGAACTATGCCCCTGCCTATACACCTCAACAGAATGGCCTAGCCAAGCGATCAAACTGCTCCATTCTCCAGAAAGCTCAATGCCTTCTCTCTCAAAGTCAACTGCTGCTCACCTACTGGGATGAGGCCGTCAACACGGTCACACACCTACTCAACCTTCTACCTTCTCGCACACAATCAAACAACATTCCTTCCAAAATCTGGTTCAATAGAGACTTCAACCTGGACTTCCTCAAACCATTTGGATGCCTTGGCTACTCCCTAATCCCTAAGCATCTTTGCAAATCAAATCTGGCTCCCACTAGCAAGAAGTGCATTTTGCTGGGGTATGTAAACAACTTTTTGTTGTACAGATGCTTAGATCCTGCCACTTTAAAAATATACATAACTGCAAATGTTGTTTTCTGAAAAGCCATTTTTCCTTCCATTTCCTCTCCTCTTTCTGTGTCTCATGATACCAACTCCGGACCTGCTTTTCTTTCCATTCCAGATAAAGTTGAAGCTGACACTTCCCCCCCCCTCCAACAACTCCAACCCTGACTCCTCTATCTCACTCAAAAGCTCTTCCCGAACTCCGACCGCTCCGTCCTATGATCGCATAACACCCAACAACATTCTTCTGGGTCCCTGCCGCAAAGACTCCACTGTTGGTCAAACCCAACTGTATCTCATCTGTGACTCAGAATACAAAGATACAGCCAACCTCAAGGAAGCCCTGGCCTCAAAGTATTGCAATGAGTGGATTGAAGCAATGCGTGTAGAGGAACTCAACCTTATATCTTATGACGTCTGGATAGAAGTTGATTCAACCGCCAAATCCCTGCCCATCAACTGCGTGTGGGTTTTTAGAACCAAACGGGACTCAAGGAACCAAATCACTGAGTTCAAAGCCAGGCTTTGTGCTCAGGGCTTCCACCAACAATGGGGCCCTGACTATCTCAACACCTTCTCACCTACTGGTGACAAGGCTTCACTACGGGTTCTCATCTCCTTTGCGGCATCTCAAGGCCTGAAATTCCATCAAGTCAAAGTCAAATCTGCATTCTTAAACGCACCAATTAAAGAAACTGTCTACATCAAACCGCCTTCAAACATTCACATCACCCCTGGTAAGACGCTCAGGCTCCTTAAGGCGCTCTATGGACTCAAGCAGGCACCATTTGCCTGTTATACTACACTGACCGACTGGCTCCTCAGCACTGGATTCAATTGTTGCAACGCTGATCACTGTGTTTTCTGGAACAAAGAAAATTGGCTCTATGTCCATGTTGATGAAATAGCCATCTTCAGCAGGAGAACAGAAGAATTTGTTATGGCGCTTGGATCTCAATTCACCATCAAGGATCTTGGCCAAGCCTTGCTGCTACTAGGGATGAATGTAGAAGCCACCGCAACAGGTATTAAAATGCACCAAGGAACCTACATACAAAATCTGCTTTACAGCTACATTCTCCCGGCGTTCAAAACTCATTCCACTCCTTTTCAACCTGGCGGCAAGTTGCTACCTGCATCTGATGAAGAACACCACAAATTCAAGAAATTTAATCATAACTACCGGAAGATCATAGGAGAGTTAAACTATCTAAGCTGCTGTACACGCCCTGAAATCACATTCTGCGTGAACTATCTAGGGCAGTTCTTGAATAAACCGGCCCACCATCACTTAAATGCTGCCCTAAAGACCCTCAACTACCTCAAATATACCTCAACCCGGGGGCTTAAATTTCTCAAGCATGACAGTAAACCCTCTCGGCATTCGCCAACACCGATTGGGCAACCTTTCCAAGTACTAGGAGATCAGTCTTGGGAATCTCCATCAGGTGGATGGGAAACCTGGTCAGCTGGAAATCCAGGCGCCAACCAATGCTATCCCTGTCTACGACAGAGGCTGAATACAAGGCCATGGCCAATGCTGTGAAGGAAATCTCATGGCTAAACTCCCTAATACATCAAGTCTTCCCTGAAAGCGGATCAAAATCATCCACTCTATTTGAAGATAACAAGGGTGCCATCAAACTGGCCCTGAATCAGGAAAATCACTCCGGTTTCCACTCCAAACATATGGAACTCCGATTCCACTACATCCAAGAAGAGATTGAAAAAGGAAACATGGTCTTAACAAAGCTGTTGTCACAAGCAAATCTGGCCAATTTCCTCACCAAGCCACTCAGCCATCTCAAACTGACCACCTCTCTATCCAATCTAGGCTTCTTCTGAACACATCCTCAGCAAGGGAGGATGTTGGAATCTTGGATTCCTGATAATGCTGAGAATGATCTATCTAATAACCTTCTATTGGTCTTCAATTTCATGTGCTCAGAACCCGCACAACTGGACTGGCCACTCGAGTGCGGATACTCCAACTTCAAGACCAGTGTCCTGCTCGAAATTATCTACCTCACTGATCCTGGATCCTGGGTTTCTCCTCTCCTTGTGCAACCAAGAGATTGCACCACCAACACCCAGGTTACTAGGATCAGGCAAGCCACTCTCTCCAATCTTGGCACCTTCCAACCCAAGAATCTGATCATCAATCTCTCCAGCTGAACCTCAAGCCAAATCACTTCAACCTTACCCCTCATCAACCATTCACCGCAATTCCGCCAACCCTGTGTTGGACCTCAACTATAGCTCACACCCCTCTGTGTCTGACCTCACTCGTAACCTGGCCTTATTAGGTTCATAGTTGTTATCTTCTTTGTCATCTCCTTCTTTGTTCTTCCATTTTATCATTCTTCTTTGCTTATTTGATGATTGAAATCCACTGGCCTTATTAGCCAAAAACTTTCCATCTTCAGCAATTTCTTAGAATTGAAAACCAGCAGACTGAGCACAGAGGTCAGAAAACATGAAAAACAGATATAGACACATGAGAAGAAGGAATACAAAAACCAACAACCCAGAGTTATTTATTCGGCAGGAAAGAGATCAGATGGCACAGGACATGGGCAGAATTAAAGTTGACAGAGTCAAGATGGCCTAGATGGGCGACTACAAGCAATGGAGCTAGTCTGTCAGAGACGTTGAGTTGGAGATCTTGAGGATTAGTCTATTACCAGGCAGATATCCATGAAGGTTGATACTTTGTTAGAAAAGATTGGTTGAAGAAGTTAAGTCGTGTTGATGTGAGTATTGAGTCAGCGGGAATGGCAATTTGGGAAGCGTAAGTCGAGTTGTAGGCGGGCCAGAGTTGGAAAGAGAGAGATGGAAGGAAGATAGAAAGAAGAAAGAGAGAGATTAAGGGAAGAAGATCCCTCTATCCAAGGTTGAAGAAAATGGATGAGTCAAAAAGGAGAGAGGACCCCAAGTCCCCCAAGAGATTTTAAGAGGTTCACCCAGGCCCGCTCATAGAGGTGAGAAGTTTACAGGCATGTCACATAGCTACTGAGACGGCGGCAGAGGAGAGGTTAGGGCGCAATCTTAACACATTAGAACCCTTCAAAAATTCATTCAAAAAATAAAAAAGAAAACTTTCATAGAATTTTTGGAACAATTCCTTTGCCTTTTTAATGAATTAATTTTTTTATTTGAACTCTCATAAAGTTCAAAAACAAATCAAACATTTTCAAAGAATTTTTTTTTATTTCTTTGCTGTATTCTTGGCCTCAAAAATTTTTATAAAACTTAAAAACACTTCCAAATAACCCATCCTTTTATTTATTTATTTTTTACATCAGTCTTCATAGTTTCTCTCAGTTTGCTTTTACAGAACTTGAGAAAAACATCAAATAGGCCATATCAGAGTTAGAAAATGCACCATTAAAAACCTGCCTATTTCTTTTTACCAAACCCAACATTTTAATGGCATGTTTCTGAAATACACATATCCCCTAAGTGGTGTATTTCAAAATGGTGTGTTTCATGGAAATGATGGATTTCAAGCATAAAATCTGCCATTTATGCAACATCCATCCATAAAATGCAAAACACCACATCAACCATCACTAAAAAAAATCATCCAACTCCTCATCATTTACCAATACACACCTTCCTCATCACCTGGTATATGTCTAATCAGAGTGAGAGTGCCATCCCAGAATGAAAAGGAAAAAAAATGATCCCTTGAGTGCAGCCATACACTTCTTCAAATGGTTGTTATTGCGATCCCATCCAAGCCAACCAACCAGCAAATCCAATCCAATCAATCCTCATCCTCATCCTCATCCTCATTTTTATCACAACAATAACCATCAAAATCTGCAAAGAACCACCAGACGCCAGCTCACTAATTACTAACTAATCCCATTCCAACCTCAAAATTTCCCAAAATGTTTTTAGTAGTCTCTTCCACCCATCATATTCCTCCAAAAAACAGTGTTGTTTGTTACTGATCAAGGAAATGGTCTATATCCTCATCAATTTCCCTTTGATGGAAGAATTCCCAACCAAAGTAAAATTAGCTGTTCCTACACTGAAAAAATTAGATCTCTCAAGACTTACCTCCAAAAAATCAGGTCTTTGCTTGTGGGACTGCAGGAAAAGGGGTTCAAAAAACTAGTGAAAACCCACATCAAACTCACTCTTGTTCTCCTGACTGGAAAGATTGCCTCAATCAATCCAAATGGTAATTTATAAACACAAAATGGAAATTTGATTATAGTTAGTCTGTAAATAATTTTCACTTTTCTTTTGGAATCTATGCAATGCAACCTCATTTTTGAGCCCTTGTTATTTCCACACACATCCTTTTTTTCAACCCCAATTATTCTACCAAAACCCTCACAATTTGATACAAGAATTGAATCCCTTCTTGATCCTCACCCCAATCAAACAATTTGGATGGGAGGGAACAAGATGAGAGGAGATTATTTGACAAACATACCAAGAAATGGAAAGAATAGGGCTTTCAACCCTCAAAATGTTATACAATGAATTGAATCCCTCTTGATCCTCACCCCAATCAAAGTATGTGGATAGAAGGGAAAATAATGTGAGGAGATGATTTGAAAAACATCCAACATGAAAAAAATGTGGCTTTAAACCCTCAAAATGTTATACAATGAATAGAATTTATTTTGATACTCACCCCCATCAAATTATGTGAATGGAAGGAGATGATTTGAAAAAAAATACAGAGACATGGAAAGAATATGGCTTGTAAACCTCAAAATCTTATACAATGAATTGAATACATCTTGATACTCACCCCCATCAAATTATGTGGATGGGAGGGAACAAAATGGGAGGGATGATTTGATAAAAATACAAAGAAATGGCAAGAATAGGGCTTTTCAGCACTGGCTAAAGGGGAAATTTTGGCGTTCTTTCCAAATATTTCATCTATATTAATATGAAGAGGATGAATCAAGTCCAAATTATCAACCACCAAGTTGATTCCCTTGGATTTATTGGAGTTGACAATACCAAAGCCAGTGGAGATTGACATTGAGTGGGCCTTTTTGTACTTGGCTCAATATTTCTTGAAGGGAAATGGTAGATTCACAGCTCATTGAGCCATGTAACCAACGCTGTACATGGCTCAATGGGCCGTGTGGCACCCTACACAACTCAAATGAGCCGTGTGGCATGCTACACGGCTCAAATGGGCCTTGTTGCATACTACACGACTCAAATGGGCTGTGTGGCATGGTACAAATCCCATTTGAGTTGTACGGCACGCTCAACAACTAAAATCAAGTTGTGTAGCCTCCACTCAATAATAAATAATGAATAAAAAATAATAAATTATAAATTATAAATAATAAATTATAAATTATAAATAATAAATTATATATAATAAATAATGAATAATAAATAATAAATAATAAATAATAAATAATAAATAATAAATAATAAATAATAAATAATAAATAATAAATAATAAATAATAAATAATAAATAAGAAATAATAAATAATAAATAATAAATAATAAATAATAAATAATAAATAAGAAATAAGAAATAATAAATAATAAATAATAAATAATAAATAATAAATAATAAATAATAAATAATAAATAATAAATAATAAATAATAAATAATAAATAATAAATAATAAATAATAAATAATAAATAATAAATAATAAATAATAAATAATAAATAATAAATAATAAATAATAAATAATAAATAATAAATAATAAATAATAAATAATAAATAATAAATAATAAATAATAAATAATAAATAATAAATAATAAATAATAAATAATAAATAATAAATAATAAATAATAAATAATAAATAATAAATAATAAATAATAAATAATAAATAATAAATAATAAATAATAAATAATAAATAATAAATAATAAATAATAAATAATAAATAATAAATAATAAATAATAAATAATAAATAATAAATAATAAATAATAAATAATAAATAATAAATAATAAATAATAAATAATAAATAATAAATAATAAATAATAAATAATAAATAATAAATAATAAATAATAAATAATAAATAATAAATAATAAATAATAAATAATAAATAATAAATAATAAATAATAAATAATAAATAATAAATAATAAATAATAAATAATAAATAATAAATAATAAATAATAAATAATAAATAATAAATAATAAATAATAAATAATAAATAATAAATAATAAATAATAAATAATAAATAATAAATAATAAATAATAAATAATAAATAATAAATAATAAATAATAAATAATAAATAATAAATAATAAATAATAAATAATAAATAATAAATAATAAATAATAAATAATAAATAATAAATAATAAATAATAAATAATAAATAATAAATAATAAATAATAAATAATAAATAATAAATAATAAATAATAAATAATAAATAATAAATAATAAATAATAAATAATAAATAATAAATAATAAATAATAAATAATAAATAATAAATAATAAATAATAAATAATAAATAATAAATAATAAATAATAAATAATAAATAATAAATAATAAATAATAAATAATAAATAATAAATAATAAATAATAAATAATAAATAATAAATAATAAATAATAAATAATAAATAATAAATAATAAATAATAAATAATAAATAATAAATAATAAATAATAAATAATAAATAATAAATAATAAATAATAAATAATAAATAATAAATAATAAATAATAAATAATAAATAATAAATAATAAATAATAAATAATAAATAATAAATAATAAATAATAAATAATAAATAATAAATAATAAATAATAAATAATAAATAATAAATAATAAATAATAAATAATAAATAATAAATAATATATAATAAATAATAAATAATAAATAATAAATAATAAATAATAAATAATAAATAATAAATAATAAATAATAAATAATAAATAATAAATAATAAATAATAAATAATAAATAATAAATAATAAATAATAAATAATAAATAATAAATAATAAATAATAAATAATAAATAATAAATAATAAATAATAAATAATAAATAATAAATAATAAATAATAAATAATAAATAATAAATAATAAATAATAAATAATAAATAATAAATAATAAATAATAAATAATAAATAATATATAATAAATAATAAATAATAAATAATAAATAATAAATAATAAATAATAAATAATAAATAATAAATAATAAATAATAAATAATAAATAATAAATAATAAATAATAAATAATAAATAATAAATAATAAATAATAAATAATAAATAATAAATAATAAATAATAAATAATAAATAATAAATATTAAATATTAAATAATAAATAATAAATATTAAATAATAAATATTAAATATTAAATATTAAATATCAAATCATAAATAATAAATGATAAATAATAAATAATAAATAATAAATAACAAACAATAAATAATAAATAATTATAAATAATAAATTATATATAATAAATAATAAATAATAAATAATGAATAATGAAAAATAAATAATAAATAATAAAGTATAAATTACAAATTACAAATTATATGGAGTAGTGTATGGGACCCCACGCGTTGAGGGGCCCTAAACAACTCCCACAGGTCGTGTGGGGCCCTACACAACTCCCACAGGCCGTGTGGCGCCCTAAACAGCTCCCACACGACTGGAGCCGTGAATGTAACATCACCCTTTCTTGAATCACTCCCGCATCTGTTTGGATGAAAGATCAAGCCTACCTTTTGATTTATTATTTATTTAATTGGCCATCAGGAGATAACCATAAATCTTAGAGGATGGAGGTTTGCCAACTTGTGTTTTATTGTCCAATCCAAAGCAAGCTTAATAGTTGGAGGTAATTTTGAGCCAGTTTACCAGGATGATGTGATCAGCTCTCTTGAGCTGATTTGAGCATTTGGAAAATGAATGGGGAGGATTGTTTGTTGAAGAGTTCCTGGGGGATGTTTGATTTTGTGCATTGGATTGGTGTGTGGACTTGCGGGGGGGGGTTGGCTGAGGGGCGTGAGGGGCCCTTTGAGAAGATTAAGAGGGATGAAGGAATCAAGTGATGAGAGTAACAAAGAAATGAGAGTTAGGAAGTGATGAAAGTAATAATTGATGCAAGTGAAAAAGTGAAGAGAGTGATAAAGTGATGAGAGTGATAAATTTATGAGAGAAATGAGTGATTAAAGGGCTCAAGTGATGAGGGTGATGAATCAGATTATGCCAATGAGGTTGAGGGTGGAAGGAGGTTCAAAACAAGGGGTGTATGACATGGACTAATACATTGAACAAAGTGTTATTGGGGTTGAAAAAAAATTCAAATAATTTATCTGAAAAAACCTATCTATTTTCAGGTAACTCTGACATGTCTAATGTGAATAAGTGTTTTTTTTTTTAATTTTCATGGTGTGTTAGAAATTGGGGAATATTTCTGCAACCCATCATTTTTTAATGATGGGTTCCCTAACTCTTATACACCCTAATAGTTAAAAATGAAAATGTTTTGAGTGCGTATCACAGGTTTTACCTCAACCCATATTCTCACAGTGAAAATAATGAGAAATAAAAGGGTACTATGCATTTTCAATTATAATTGTTTCTATTTTTAAATAAATACAAAGAAAAATGTTGGCAGAAAACTACTGTTGATTAATATTAGCACATTATTATTTTTTATTTTTCAGCTGGATTTTATTCAAGGGAACAAAACCTAATCAACAAGCTTTGAATTATTCTGAAAAATTGTCTTCCAAGATTTGGAACCCTTGGTTAAAAACCGTTCCTCAAAGTATATCTGATTTTGGGGCTGGAAAAGGATTAGAATGAAAATTTTAGGAAACTATATGTTTGAATTCTTCTAAAAAAATAATGCAGATAGGATAAAATTTTGAATTTGGAGTGGGTGGAGAATTAAGAGCAAGAAAAGTGCAAGGAATTCAGGATGAAAAAAGAACCACTGGGAATTTATATCCTTTATCAAGGAGGAAACCATTGCAGAGAAATTTCATCCAAAAATGTATTTGATTTGGGGCATAAATGTGGTTTATTTGCCTTTGTGCTTCTTAAAAAATTTCACACCAGATCTCATGCATTAATTTTGTTTAATTAAATATTGGGTTGGAATCCAGCTCTTTGGCCATTTCTTTCATGATTGCAATCAAGTATTCACATTTAATCCCCAAAAAAACAGATGCTGCTCTTAATCCACATTTTCCATCTGCAATGGAATCTTGAACATGTGATACATGTGGAATATCTGTTTCAGGGGAAATCAAGTTTTTTTCATTGGAACTAAAAGGAAAAATGAGAATTCTTTTTAAAATAAACTATTGTTTGAATATACCTCTCAATTTTTCCATTGAAAATTGGTACAATATTCCCAAATAAGAATCATATGACATAAGGGAAACCTAGAAAAAAAATCCAAAAAAATCCGAAAAACCAAAAAAATTGAGAAATTATTAAATGTACTCACTATCTCACTTATTGTGGTTTCTGTTGGTGCAGATACATTCTTTCCAGGAGGATGGTAAGAGCCTTCATTATATTAATTTTATTCATTGTTTCTCTTGATTCTTTGAAATGAATTTTATTACTCCCAATTAACCCTCTTGTTGAAAATGGTTACAGAACTCTCACAAAAGATTGAATAGAAAAATTAATAAAAAATAATATAAAAAAAAATCAAAAAAGCAAGCAAAGTCTCACTCTCTTAATAACATCCAAATATTTGAGCTCTTCATTTTCTGAATATTTCTGTTCAGTCCAAAATTCATCCTAAATTAAAAAAATGAAAAAGAATTATTACAGAAATCTGTTCATATTTAAAACATTGTGTATATAACAAAATTAACCTCTTCCTCTTCCCCTCCCTCTTTGAATTGTTTGCCTTCCAATTTTCAAAAAACTGAATAAATATATAAAGTGAAACAATAGATTCACTGAGGGGGCCTGAAACACCATTAAAAACCCAAATAGTTATGATAAAAATCACTCGCAACATGCACAACCCCGCACGGTTGTGTGTGTTGTTCACAATATATTTTGGGGAAAAAAATCTCCAAATGGGCCATTTTAGAGGGTAATTAGGGGTGCATATGCACCCCTGAACCACATTGTAGTCCTGCAAACCCAAATTTGGGGATTTTTTCATACATTGTGGGACTATTGGACCACAAAAAGAACTTTTAGAATTTTCTGCAAACTTCCCCTGTTGGATAATTTTCTTTTTTTCAACACAGAAGAAAGTACACTTTGGAGTTGTTTGATTTAAATTTGGATTGAATAATTAAGTTCTTGAATTTTTTTGGATTATGAGAACAGTGGCAATCCCAAGCCCCCCGGGTTTCAACATGGCTGCATTGAAGGACTTAATTGAGAGTTCTTTTAAAAAGAATGTAGAAGAAGCCAGGGATTTGGGAAATAAAACATTGGAAGCCCCAATTGCATCCTTATCTAGGGTTAAATTTGAGGGACAAGATGTTTCACAACTGGAATTGACTGGTGATGGTGAACATCACTTCATGTGCAATTTGATTGATATCATTTTTTCGAAAATAAGGTAACTATGGCAGGCAGAAATATGTAACTATCTCAATGTGAGGTGCCATAACCCGTTGAACCTTCTCCTTTGAGTGCCTTTTATTGAAAGATGGACTAAAAATATAAAAAATACACCTATGCTGCGCAATCATATGGGCAATGCGGAGGATAGTGAAAAATAACTGCGCTACCATGCAAACTGCACAAAGAATAGTGAGAAATAGAGTTGAAACCTAATTATTGTTCCTCAATGTCACCAAAATTTGACTGGAGGACAGAGAATATCTTTTGTTCATCCTTCAACCGACTCATTGTAATTAACTGGAATTCTCTGTCCTCAAGGTAAGTTCTCAGTCAAGGTGCTCATGTTCCCTTGTCTCATTAATTAAATCTCTAACTTCTCCTCTTCATCCCTCACGCTTCAATCATCCAGGTGTGAAAAATCAGAGGCTCTTACGTCCCATTTGTGTGCTTTCCCAAATCACTGCCTGAAAGTGTTTCATTAGGTTATGAGACCAGGTTGAATATTGATCTAGAAAAACCTCAGTAGCTTGCAATGAATGGAGGAGATCTACTGAAAGCTCTCTTCATTCTCAAAACAATAAATTTCAAGTATGGAAATCATCCGTCAAAAGTTACCTCAGTGTGAATGACTTGGTTGTTCACCTCACCACTGCGGATCCCACTACCATGACCAAGTCTCACATCTTCTACAAGGAAAAAAGAAAGAACTCCAGGGTCCTCACTATCTACATGGGGTATGCCCACTTCCAATGCCCAGTCAACCCTGAAAACAAGCAGAACCCCAGTGCACTCTGGAACCTGCTCAAAAACCACTATGAGTCCCACTCCAAGGATAATCATGCACAACTCCACACAAAATTCCTTGATCTCACCTTCCACAAGGACATACAGTCCTTCCTCACTATAAACATCCATATTGATGCTCTTACAGCTGTAGGACTCAGAATTGGCAACATGATCAATGGCTTTGTCCACCTCTACAAACCACTCATTTCCAAATACATACTCAGCCGCCTTCAAAGTACAATGGAATTCACCAAAGAAATACTGCACTCCAAACAACCACAGAAATTGAAGCTGTTCATGAAGGGACTTGAATCCAAATGACAGGAGAGAATATCTAGCACACATGTAAAAACAGAAGAGAAGGTGCTCAAGGAAGCTGCACAAAGCTAACCAGTATTCTCCAACAGGATGCACAATCCAAAAAAAATCCCAAGGAATCCATTTGAAGGGAGGTCAAAAATTCCAATAAATAGAAAATTAAAGCCAATAACACCAAATTATCCCAGGAAAAAGACTCTGAGGAATCTTGCTTGTCTTCTGGCGCGTTCATCTGCATAAAGAGGGCTCTTACTATCAAAGCAATACTGGACAGCGGTGCAAGTTGGCATATTTTCTGTGACAAGAGCAACTTCACCAACTTGTGTGAAAAAACCTCAAAGGTCTAAACTGCCAATGGTAAAAATCTTCAAGTGAAAGGCAACAGATTTTTTCAATTGGAAACACTGGATGGAAAGAGTATGAAATTGAAAGCTCTATTTGTGCCTAGCCTTCAAGGGACCCTTGTCAGCCTGGAAAGATTCTCTGCAACAGATTCAAGATACAGCATATCACGAACACTAAGATTTGCTTGATGAGAGAAGACAAACCCCTCCTCAAAGCTAATGTTGTCAACAACAAAGTTTTTTTGAAACTAAAACCAGAATGAAAGAGTTTGTTAGATCTCAAAGTGAAATCTACGTCCAAGACTCATGTAGAACTACTCCAAAGGCGCGGAGGAAAACCAAGCAACAAAGAATTGAAGAAAATTTATGGGGCCAACACTATCAATCTGCACTGCAAAGACCACCTCCTCTGTAAATCTCATTGATTTCCCTCCAAGGGCCATATTCATTTTTACACTCAAGAACTTGAAAACCTTGTCATGTATTGCAGTGGGAGGATGACTCCCAGTTCTCTTTCCAGAGGATGGTACTACTTCAAAAGAATTTACTGGTTTACAGGATACAGATTCAAATACATCCTTAACAACAAGTCTGATGAGGTCCCTACTTTTGTCTCCTTCCTGACTAAAAGAATGAATCTCAAATCTACCACCTTAAAAAATGTTTTCTTTGAAGGAGCGCTGAATTTAAATAAAAAATATTTCTAAGTCTACTTGAAGATAAAGGCATAGATTTCCATGTAAATAGTCCATAAAACCCTCAAAAAAACTCTGTTTTGGAGCAAGGAAACTCTACTACTAGCAAAAAGGCTTGTGCATTGTTTAAAAAAGCAAAACTACCTTCCGCATACTGGGAGGAAGCAGTGATGACGGAGGTATTCCTTGAGAGTGTCACCCCCAGAAATAAATCCAACTGGATCTCTCCATATAAACTTTAGTTTGAGAATCCCTTTGAATTGACTTGGCTGAAGCCCTTTGGCTGCCGTGCATACGTGAAAATCCCCAAACATCTTCAGCAAGGAAATTTTGGGGACACTGCAGTCAGAGGAATCCTGCTTGAATATCAAATGGGTCTGGCCAATTGGTGAGTCCTTACTAAGGATGGCTGCGTCTCTTGTAGCCACAATTTCCACTTTGTCAAGAATAAATTTCCTTTTCTAGGCAAGAAAACTTCTCCTCCCAAAGTTGAATCCCATCTGGTGATGTTCCTTGAGAGTTATGATGACATGGCCACTCTGGAAAGCTTCCAGCAGGCTCCACCGGACGTTGGAATGCCCAAAAACCCAGCCGTGCTCAATCATGCGCCTTCTGTTGCCACTCCTTCCATTCATGACTTACCTTTGCCATCTCCAACTCCACCATCACAGTACTCAAGCGGCAGAAAACCTAGACCACCTTTGCGCAAGCCAGGAACCTGCTGGGACTATGTCCCAACTGATGGGGAGGCACCCAATGATGTTTTGTCAGATATAAATCCTTCCAACATCCTGGACCCCAGTGACGCCCCCACGCAAGGGCCATTTTTGCCATGGTCCTGGCATTTCTTTTGGCGGGTGATTGGAACACGCCTTCCACCTTCTGCAAGGCCAAGCTGTTCCTGGAAAATTTTCAATGGATGGCTGAAATTAAGGCAGAACTGGATGCAATGGTGAGAATGAAGTTCTGGGATGTTGTCCCAATTGCAGTGGGAATGAGGCTCCTCAACACCGTGTGGGTCTTCAAGAGAAAACTGGATGAGCTGGGGAATATTATGAATTTCAAGGCAATAAGCAAGTGAGGAAGACTAAAAACTGAAATACGCTCCCACTGGGCTTTCCACGGCACTCAGGACTGCTATCTCACTTGGTCTGGCAAAAGGCTACGCAATCCATCAAATGGATGCAAAAAATGCCTTCCTGAACGGTGAACTTAAAGATTCCATCTTCCTAGTCCCCCCAGATGGCTTTGAGCTTCCTTCCAGCTACTTTATTTGGCTTAAAAGGTCCATCTAAGGCCAGAAACAGGCACCGTGGGTATGGTATGGAAAACCCAAGTTGTTCTTCCACTATGCTGGCTTTTTTACTTCAACAGCTGACCCCTTTCTCTTCCTATCCCCCAAAAACGACTGGGAGTGCTATTTTTGTGTTTATGTTTACAACCTGATTATAATCAGCTCAAATGTCAACATATTCAAGCATCTCTTCATCCAGCACTATATCATGAAGGAACTGGGGGTGGCTACCCATCTCCTTGATTTTCACCTTTCCCGCAAAAGGGAAGTCATGATGCTCTTGCAACATGCCTATCTCAAATGCATCCTGTCAAAATAATAAATGCCGGACTGTAGGCTGGTAACCACGCCCATGGCTCCCAGCACCTGTCTCACAGCTTCAACTGTCAAAGCCCATCAACTATTAATCTCAAAGAGGATCAATTATATTCAGGCCATCAGGCTGTTGAACTACTTTTCTGTATTGACAAGGCCCAACATCTTTTTCACCCTTTCTCAGATTTCTAAACATCTGAATATTCCCAACAATACCAACTGGGAAGCGGTTCTCAACCTCCTCTGTTACCTCTTTGGCACTTGTGATGTCACCCTTGTCCTCCATGGCTTTCATCAAGCATTGTTGAAAGTATACACTGATTCTGACTTGGGAAATTGCCCTGAAACCCGGCGCTCTTACTCTGGCTATGTGGCAATTTTGGGCAACTCTGTAGTATCCTGAAGTTCAAAAAAGCAAGAGACAGTCTCTAATTCCACCACTGAGGCGGAGTACAAAGCGGTCTACAAGGGGCTCCAGGAGGTGGTGTGGATTCATCCAATTCAATTCCCTTCGCCTCTCACTCTCTGGACCCCCTCTCTTCTTGTAAACAATTGGGGGGCTCTGATGCTATCTCTGAAACAAATGTACCAGTTGAGATCTAAACCAATTTATTTGAATGTTCACTGGATCCAGGAAATACTCAAGGAAGGCAACATTGAGGTCTCTTGTATCTCCACTACCTGAAATATGGCCAAAATGCTCACAAGGTAACTTCTGCGGCTTAAGCACTCCAGGGACTGTGTGGCTCTGAATATGGCAATTTGAAGAGGAAGGGGGGTATTGAAACATGGGCTCCAAAACATAACACCTATGCGTATGCTGCCAATCATATGGGCCACGCGGAGGATAGTGAAAAATAACTATACTCCCATGCAAACTGTGCAAATCATAGTGAGAAATAGAGTTGGAACCTAATCTATCTTCCTCAATGTCACCAGACTTTGACTGGAGGACAGAATCTTTTTCATTCACTCTTCAACCTACTCATTGTAATTAACTGGAATTCTCTGTCCTCAAGGTAAGTTCTTGGTCAAGGTGCTTGTGTTTCATTGTCTCATTACTTCAATCTCTAACTTCTCCTCTTCAACCCTCAAACTTCAATCATCCAGATGTGAAAAATCAGAAGCTCTTTTGTCCCGTTTGTGTGCTTGCCCAACTCACTGCCTGCTGGTGTTTCATTAGATACTTTCATCAGATCCTGTTGCTTCTTTCAGAGACTCTCATTCATTCATTCTTCAAACTACTCATTGTAATTTTCCAGTCTTCTCTATCCTCCATGGGGGAATAATCAGAAGCTCTTTTGTCTGGCTTGTGTGCTTGCCCAACTCACTGCCTGCTGGTGTTTCATTAAGTGTGAACAATCAGAAGTTCTTTTGTCCAGTTTGTGTGCTTGCCAACTCACTTCCTGCAGATGTTTCATTAGATTTGAACAAGTAGAAGCTCTTTTTTCCCATTTGTGTGCTAGCCCAACTCACTGCCTGCTGGTGTTTCATTACCTTTCCTATTGCGCAAGCAGCCAAATAATTTTTCCAAAAAATGGGTTTCCAAGCATGGCTATGCTTTGAAAACATTCACCATGAAAAGAATGGCTCAAACTGCCGGCAGGTGTAGCACCTGGGATGGTGAGTGAAACCTGTTTTGAATTTTTTGGGTTTTAGATTCAAACATCAAATTTATTTCTGTATGGTATCATTATAATTATGCAACATATATATTTAATGCATGAATAGAATTTAAAAACTTTGCATAGGAAGAAGAATTGGGAATCCATGTATTTATTCTTAATATCATAATTGTTTTAAAACTGTCAAGAAATTCGGTTCAGAACTGTGTTGCATGAAAATTCCACTGGATTTGTATCAAGCTTCATAAGTACATTTTATCAATTTGATTTAAAAAAGGAAATTCAATTCTTATTTATAGACTAACTTTGTTGTTTTTATTTCTCCTGCAAGAATAAATTTCATCCCAGTGGATATGCTAATCTTATTTTGTAAAGAGAAAAATTTGGAACATTATCTTTAAAAAATTGCAAAAATCATGGGCTGGATTCACTCAAATCCATAATCCAAATATGAAAAAAACCAATAATATGATTAATAATTTTTCCTTAAGTCAATGTTACTTTTACACTTTTTCTTGTTTGAGTTTTTTTTGAATTGAGCTTTTTATCAATATGTGAAAATAAAAATTTTGATTTCTGTTCTAACTTTCATTTTGATTTTTTTTTTTCATTTAAATTCTAAAATTTTTGATTTATCCCCTTTTTTATTTTCTTTCTTTCTTTCTTTTCTTTTTTAATTGTTTTTGATTTTTCTCAATGCTTTTGATTTTGATATTTTTTTATTAATTCTGGCCATTTTTTTCCCAACCCTTACGCTTAAACAGATAGATATTTTACATGCCCCTGATTTTCTGAAACAACAGACATTTCCCTG